>CABFOV010004568.1:35857-51120 GCA_902141375.1 Timema poppense | reverse complement strand
AGAAGCATGTATCAGTAAACATGAGACACAAAAACCATTTAATAAAGTTAATATAAACATGTGCCCCATTTGATTTAGTCTATGAGCTATAACCAAGTAGTTCTACTAAACTGTTTGAATACCACACTCGATATCGCTCGACCTGTTGATTAGGTATATTCTATGGGTTGTTCCTGGTTATTCCAAACCCCCGGTATTTTTGAAAGAGTACGGAATTATACGATAAGACGACTGCAGTCTTGCATTTAAGCCAAAGATGGCCATTTTGACTACGTCCTATCCTGTTAAGCAGCTCAACATTACTTGAGTACAAACCTGACTTCAGCTAGGAAACAAGATCAAATGGGACACATGTTTATACGGACTTTTTGAATTGATTTTGTCTCTTGTCCACAGCTGAAGTGCGTCTCACATTTTACCATACATACGGTTTATATATATATATATAATAGCTACAGCCTGGATTTTTTTAATTACCTATAAATAAACTAAAAGTTCTAAAAAAAATGACTTCAAGTTTTCAAAAAATTAGCTAAGAATAAAAAACAAAAGCTCATTAATAAATCCAAACGACTAAATCAAACACGCACTTTCTAATTTAGTATTGATGAATTTATAAAATATCGATAGTATGTACTTATTAAACATGAATGCCTTAAAATGATTTTTAAAAGTATATAAAAATTACTCAAAAATAGATTAAAAAACCCCTAGAATTGATACAAAAATAAGCTAAGCAAGAAAATATGAGCAGGCAAAAATTCTATAAAATATATATTTCTACAAAAGAGATAATGTAGAAAGTTGATGCAGTGATGACGTAATATGTGACGGACAGACAAAAATGATATGTTATCAAGGGTGAGCTGGTGGTCTAGGGGTAAGGTGTCGGACTTCTGTATTGGGGGGTGCAGGGTTCAATCCTCGGTCCCGGCACAGATATATCTGATTACCAAACCATTCCTTCACCTCTTGACAAGACATCTTGTGAATGTGAGGAATGCCAGGCCTCCACCGTGGTTCGGATTCCACGTTAAACTGTAGGGCCTCCATTTAATCTCACAATCACCCTAACATTACACATAAGCGTAAGTGCGTAAAACCCGAACGGGTAGTAAGACGCGGTGCTAATAATAATACCCGTTCGGGGTATACACTTAGGTAATAATTACACTAGTGGTTTGAGGGATTAGGAAGGTTATATTCAGAGGAAGTGTATCCGCATTATCTTGGGGGGAGAATGGAAAACTATTTTCGAAAAAAACTCTGTATACCCGACCGAGATTCAAACCTCGATCTCCCCACCTTTGGCAGTTTAGTCTACTGCGAGATTAGCGCGTTAGACCATTTGGTCACTGAAGCTGGTAAGTATTATTCGAAGCGTTTATTAACACTACGATTGATAAAATGCCTATAGTATTACTAATAAAATAATAATTATTGCCACATATTATGTTAGTACCTCTACTAGGTGTCAGTTTCCACCACTCCAATCGTGGAGTGACTATAGTTGGACTTACACCTGCGATGGTAATTCCCGAATGCCGGATGGTCACGTGGTAAATGCCACTGTCAACCCCTCTTCAAGTAATTTACGTGGCGTTAAGGGCGCACTCAAGTTAGAGAAATAACTTCACTGTCAAATTGTGATTAACATATTACAGCGGCGCGTTGAATTTAACAGCAGTTTTCATGTCCACCATTTCACAAGGGCCTGTATTATTACCAGTCTAAAATTTTATCAAACTCAATGAGATATAAAGAAGAAGAAAGACCAACTAAATCACTTTGAAAAATACTATTTTGATGAGTTTCATCGTAAAATTTTAAGTGGCAGCTTCTTTGTTGATAAAGTGCACACACAGCTATTTTTATTCACTTTAAGGAGAAACAGCTATCTAAATGTTAAGAGGCATTGAAACCGTTCAGAAATCTCGTATTATTTAAGTAACCGTTTATTTTAAAATATGGTTCACGCCAGAATTGAAGTGAACAGTATTAATAAATTATTAAAGAAGTGGTTTACAAACTGTGATTTGTTGTGGAAAGCTGGATGGTCCGTAGAAAAGACCATAATGTGAAACATGTAATATGTTAACTAGCTAAAGATAATAAGATTGGATTGACCTAGATGATCTTGGGGTAAACGGCTTGTCTCAGGATCCGATGGTCGTGGGTTCAAGCCCGGCCGGGAACGATGGATTTTTATCGCTCAAGAAAAATCCGTAGCACAACTTTCTTCGGAGGGGAACTAAGCCGCTGTCAAATGTCACTTTTTGCATGCAAAAGGTCCCTGGTGGATATGTAATAAAATTGGTAGGCTTTTTCACGCTCGCTTATAGAGATTCTCGCGTGTTAACATAATTAGTCTGTTTATAAAATACATTTTAAATACCTCAAATATATAAAATTATAAGGTCGACTGCTTAAGTCCATAATTTTTGTGCCAAAAGTACTATTAAGCTGTATATGTAATAAAGTCTTATAAAAAATGCTATATTCTCCTTTTTGATGAACAAGTCATCAACAAAAGAACAAGTAGCTAGTATATTAAAGGGGCTAGACGTCTAGCTGGTGACAAGATGATTGGAGTTCAAATCCCCAATGGGAGTACTGATATTTTTATAAACTGTTTTCTACTCTCACTCCACGAAAATGCGGATACACTCTTTCTAAATTCAACCTTCATCATCCTTAACATATCAGCGTTATTACTACATAAGATTATACACCGAATGGGTAGTAGTACACGATGACAAGGAAAAAAACAAGCTTTAATTAAGCGCACTGAAGATTCATTAAAACTTAAAGTCGAAATTTTAAGGCCAAGCTTACGACTTGTTATTCAAAAGGTGTGCTTATTTGTTAATTATATTCATTCGGGTGTACGTATTTATACTAATTACATTAATTTTTTTATGAATGATAATTTTTTTTAATTCCAAGAAAGTGTGGTCCAAGTTGCGTGGAGTGAGAATGAAAAAACAATTTGGGAAAAATTACCCTTAGTACAAACTACTGGGATTCGAACCCTGTTCTCATACCCCGGACCGCATGGTCCCAGGTACAACACATGGATCTACAAACCGCGTCAGCCTAGCGATATGTTTCCGCTCTAATCTGTTGTCGGGATTAACAAAGAAAGACACAAATTATCCTTTAATGCTCTCAGGCCTATTTATTATCACCGCGTTGTACAAACACCAAATTGTCTTCCATCCCGCATGGCCCCCTACAGGGCCTCTAATTTTAAAACGTGTGAGTAGCGATTTGCTAGCGTATTTCTCTCATCTCGCACACAATGTCGAAAACCCCTAATTTTGAAACTTCTGCGCTGCGAAAACTGAAGTCACACGATCGAATAGCAAACGGAATCTACTCGCCAGCCTCACACCTTGCAAGACAGGGCTTGTCTGTCGAGTAGGCAATAAAATAACAAAATGGATGCCCTCCCCCTCTTCGGTTGCAGCTTTCTGAGAGTGATTTTGTTGAAATAAATCTACCACTATACAAAATAGGTTTACAGAAGAAAAAAAATATGATTGCTTTGTACACTTAATGCAATCCTTCAATAGAAATATTTGTTTGGGTGAAAACTTAATTATATATTGTAATTTTTTCAAATTGACTTAGATGTCAATTTGATTGTGTCGTCAAAGTGACCGTCTCATAATCCTAAGTTCGCGTGTTCAAATCCTGTCATCTCCAATTTTTTTTTTTAATTTATCAGACTTTAAACTTTAATTTTCAATGATCGTATTAGTAAGAATATAATTTATTTTAAATATTTTTATAGAAGTATAAAAGGTATTTGAGCCCACGTACACTATCATAATAGTCCTTAAAAATAATTTTAAGAGGTAGTAAATTAAAAACGCTAGACTTATATTAATTTTGAAATTTTGTATGTAGGTGATTATGTAAAGATTAAACAAATGGGGTTTATGACATAAAATTGTACACATTTTAAAATAAGGCTAAGCAAGCTAATTATTATTCGCATAGTAACAATCTTTGGGGCATATTTATGTTTTAAAATTAAGTTGCGAAAATAAAATAATATATTACTGAATTCTAATTACTAAAACGTGATTTAAATACAGACAAACAATTAAAATATTGTGACAGTGGTGGAATCGAATTCGTGAAAATATTAGTTTGGGTTAAGCACGCTAGCAAGTGCGCTAAGGTGGATCTTGTTTGATATGATAATTTTACTTCTGGTGATACAAGTTGAGAAAACTTTGAGACAACAAGCTTAGATGCATACAACTGGAAGATGGTTTCTTAATAAAACTAAACAAATCGTTGTATATAATGCACTAAATACAATAATAGTGTTTACTTTCAGTTATGTATCTTGTATAATGGCGTGTTGTGGCATCTCTACACCTCAACCCTTTGTGACGTCATGGTTTTACAGTGTTGTCGGATTGAAAACTCGGTCGCAAGCGAAACAATACTACACTGACTTGGGTGACCTGGCGGTCTAGGGGTAAGGTGTCAGACTTCTATGCTGGCGGCCGGGGTTCAATCCTCGGTCCCGGCATAAATTTATCTGAATACCAAACCCTTCCTTCACCTCTGACAAGACATCTTGTGAATGTGGGGAATGCCAGGCCTCCACCGTGGTTCGGATTCCACGTTAAACTGTAGGTCCTCCATTTCATCTCACAATCACCCTACCATTACACATTTGCGTAAGTGCGTATAACCCGAACGGGTAGTAAGACGTGGTGCTAATAATAATAATAATAATAATAATACACTGACTTGCACGACAGTAGAAACCTTTCAAAATTAGCTCTGTTTTAATACAGCCTGCAATTTGCGAGTTCATAAGTTGCGAGCGGAAATGTACCCGCATTTGCGTGAAGGTAGAGTGAAAAACCATAAAGGAAAAATCACTCAGTACAACTGACCGGGATTAAATTTCGATCTCCCCTTTTTTGGAAGTCTAGTCCAACACGAGACTAGCACGTTAGACCATGCGGCCACCGAAGCGGAGTATTACCTAGCTAACATTCTCAATCAGAAAGAGGCGTAGAGATTATAGATTCGATATATTTTATTAACCACCAATAATACATTTCTGGGTACGCCAATGTATTAGTTGCCTATACGGTATTATTTGTGGTTAAACTAGAATAAAATGCATTTCAAGTGTTGGAGCAATGTTATCTTCAATCTACTATAATGTCTCTTATATTGTTCTCTTACCAAATTTGGTAGATAACATCGATTCAGCCAATCCTAGTGCTAGGACTTGTATCACGACCAACCAGGACACCGGTTTAGGAAAGAACACACACATTCACAGACAAATATCTGGTCTCTTATACATTTATTTTGTTTTCTTCTTCTCGTTCACTCTTCACAGATAATATATATATATATATATATATATATACTACCCCTGTGTGTGTTATTTTCTCTGGGTTAACGTGATGAATTGGTCGTACTATCGTGGTATCCTATATGTGTCTAATAAATAAATCGCTTTCTCTCGTTCTCTACCTCCTCCCTCCCCTCCCTCCTTCTCAAAATGCGTTTTCTCTTACAATTGGCCTTTTAATCATTCCTCCCTACAAAACCCTTAGTCCATCGTAGCCTGGGTGAAACAGAAATTCAATTTACGGATAGCAGGAGAGGAAAATTGAATGGTTTCTCTTCTGGCGGAGTTGTACCTCCTTCTTGGTGTTGTGTTGCCAAGAAAATTGCGTGTGTGGTACATTCTGTATCTCGCTATAGGAGTTGTAGGAGAGCGCGACCCTGAAATTGCATATTGTGTGATAAAGTCTAATACTCACTAGAGTAGTTGTAGGAGGGCGTGGCCCTGAAATTGAATATTGTGTGATAAAGTCTAATACTCACTAGAGCAGTTGTAGGAGGGCGTGACCTTGAAATTGAATATTGTGTGATAAAGTCTAATACTCACTAGAGTAGTTGTAGGAGGGCGTGACCCTGAAATTGAATATTGTGTGATAAAGTCTAATACTCACTAGAGCAGTTGTAGGAGGGCGTGACCCTGACATTGAATATTGTGTGATACAGTCCAAAGCTTTCTAAAGGAGTTGAAAGAGGGCATGTATGACCCATACCTATAGTTTCGTGTTTTCAATAAATTTGCGCCAGTGTTACATTCTTTACTTCGCCAGAGGATCTGTAAGGGGGCATAACCCTACAATTGTGTGATACAGTCTAAAGCTCACTATAGGAGTTTTAAGAAGGCATGACCCTCGTCTTTAGCACTATATCCATTGACCCTCTTTGTGTTATTTTACCAAAATTATTGCTTGCGTGGCTCAGTCTGAAGATAGCTTTGGGGTTTTTATAAATACATGACCTTCACCATTTTTATCATCTGAGAAATGCTCCAACTGGTAAGAATGTTGTCACTAATTATCATTATAGGAAGAAGGCTAAGAATGATTACACTAAAAGACGCGTCAGAATATAATTTTAATTTGTTATTAATTTATGTGTTTCAAAATTTAGTTGCCAATTATATATATATATAATAATAAATCTTGTGAATTACCGTTGGACAGTTATGAAATCGTATAGAGAAAATTACTAAACAATCAAACTTGCTTGAGTCGTTGTGAAAAACACGATGTGTCATTACGACTGCAAGATGTCAACTAAAGTATTTCTCTCTGACCACACATTAGTGCAGCCCATACCTCTCTTGTCTTAGAAGTTTGATTGTTTAGTAATTTTCTCTATACGATTTCATAACTGTCCAACGGTAATTCACAAGATTTATTTTATAACTCTTAAGTCTTAAGTCTACATGCTTCTTAATTTAGTTTGCAACCGAAACATGTCGGAATGAAGTAATCCAGCATCTTTCCAGTGCTGGGTATCATAAATGAGTAATGGGACAAGAAACATAATACCTAGATTATTCCACATCGCTTAATTACTTCATTAATTTTGTTTGGCAGATGTTAACCTTAAAATTTTATTCTTTTATTTTACAACAGATTTGAACATAAAATATTGCTTTGTACCATATTATATTGTATATCTTAAAGTTTTTGTAACAACATTTTTAGCGTGTAAACATATATTTTAGACTTTTCATCAACTCATAATTGTATATCAATGTTCATATCTGACATGTGTTTTCACCAGAAATAAATTCTAACTATAGATTTTGACGGGAGACCTAGGGGTAAGGTGTCAGACTTCTGTGCTGGCGGCCGGGGTTCAATCCTCGGTCCCGGCACAAATTTATCTGATTACCAAACNCAATCCTCGGTCCCGGCACAGATTTATCTGATTACCAAACCCTTCCTTCACCTCTGACAAGACATCTTGTGAATGTGGGGAATGCCAGGCCTCCACCGTGGTTCGGATCCCACGTTAAACTGTAGGTCCTCCATTTCATCTCACAATCACCCTACCATTACACATTAGCATAAGTGCGTATCACCCGAACGGGTAGTAAGACGCGGTGCTAATAATAATAATAATAATGTAGATTTTGACTTTTAATTTCACTTAATACATCTACCAATTTAGCAAATGTATAATCTATAAATTTAATTTTTTTATATACATATTCCTAGAGAAATCTATCTGTCTTAACTTTTAATTAAATCTTGTAAGGTATCATATTTATTAGCAAAATCTACAAGTCTCCTCTTCAGATTAAGACATTTCGCTCTCATTTTTTTCATTTTATAGCTCGACAGGGGAACAAAAAGTTTGTTTAGTTGATGGTCTATTGCTCTGACATAAAAAACTCAAACAGGCCATTAAAAAGAGTTAATTCCATCCACCGGGTCACGCTAGTTTTTAAAGTGAAACTGTATCCCTGGACACGATTCTTTGTAAAAGATAAATCGTTTCAAGGGCTGACCTGCTACTTGTGTAGCCTTCTCGGAGACCTGTGGCTTGGAATCGAATCCCGCGGGGATTACTGAAAAAAAGACACTCGCGTTTCGGAAGCCAATCGGTAGGAAGGAGACTTAAGGTAGGGATGTAGGGAAATCGATAAAAGGGCAGTGTTTTTGCCGTTTTAATAACAAAATATTTTTTTAATGAAAATAAAACATTTCTTCATTTAAGAGAGTAATTTTCTTGACATGGTGACCCCAATAGTTGTTGAATATCTGTCAAGGCTAAGGTTGTTCTGTAAGGTTATCAGAATCACCGTTAAAAGAAAATTGGAGTTCGATGTTTCTACTGGAGAATTAGGCCCCTATTGTGTTTATTTTGGCAAGAAAAAAATGTTTTGTTATAAAAAAAATTCAAAAAAACACTTTTTCTCACATCTTTTCAAACAAAACGTGTTCGTATCCGTCCCGTAGTCCTCTGTTCGTATCCTGACCGTATTTACTTTCGTCAGATTATATCTCAGCGTTAGATCAAAATATTTAAATATATTGTCTTTGGACGCCAGGTAGTTTCGCGTTTCCAAACAACGATTAGACTGGGTTTGATTTAAATTTAATATCACAAATTAATATTTAGGATCAATTTATTCCACACTCTGTTTCTGGTTGTAAAATAATGAGTATAAAATATAAATAATGTAAGTTAAGTTGGAGTGACTAGTTCATCTCAAACTCTTGACTGCGCCAGGGTTTAACTAACACACGCCCACTTTGCTGGTGTTTTCACTAGTGTATTTCCTTTAACCGCCGCCAGGGCCTCTTGCGGCCCTCACCACGTCCCCTTGGATGATTTCCCGTCTTAGAAAGAAATCGGCCAAGGTCGCTTTTACTATCACTTAAAAACTTTCAGGGAGATCTTTTACATTTTGTCCTGTTCTTTACTTCTAGTTTTTAAGGATCGTAGATACTTAAAAAAAACCAATATTTATTGTACCCTTATTTTATAAAGTGAGACCCAGTGACTCTCCAGCGCGTCCTTCACAACTACTCATCAATCCTGCTTAAGTTAACATGAAATATAGGCTATGTTTTATTCTACACCTCCACCTTGTGTCGAGCTGATGAGTATTAGCTCTCACAAAGGAATGGGTATCTCACTTTGCGTGGTATCTATTACCTTTAATCTATTTTGCTGCTGATTGGATTTCTCGTGGTAGGTCTCCGATGGTGGTAATGTTCCTAGATCTTCACTAATGAACCTTAATTAATTTGAGTGCTAAAACCTCTTCCATGAAACTCTTGTAATGTTTGATGCTCAGATGTTTTCTGTCTCTGCTCTCTCTCTCTCTCTACTCGTTACGCATGCGCCAGCCCCCACCCCGTCTTTGCGCACTCCTACGAGCGCTGTCTTTCTGAGGCGTGGTTGGCTGAATTTTCCACCCCTTATCTTTTCCCCTGTTCTTATCCCAGTCAGGGAGTGTTCTGTACATTTGTACTACGAGCTATGCTTTTAGAAAAAAGAGACTTCTACTTATTGTATGGAACTAAACGGTTATCTAATTCTTGTTCTCTTGACCTATATCGCAGTGGACCGTCACAGCCTGATCAGGACTCTATGGCGTCCCGTGGAGTGGAATCCTGGACTCGCAGGAGTTAGCCCCCGCCACAGCTGGTTTGCATTTATCATATATATTACCGCTGGTGCACTACACGCACTTACACCTTTCTACCGTGAGGATTAGGATAGACAACTACCAGCTTCGTTTTGTTTGGTTAACACCCGGCTAATGGGCTGGTTCAACTGTACTTATGTGGAGGAGACATGGACGATGTCTAAGATACTTCGCTGTGCTCTAAGTGTGGTACATGTAATAGTAAAATTGAGGTGGTTTGATCTGGATTGCAAGTCAATGAAGTGTTGTTAATTAGTCTCCCTCAGGGCCGATAGCTTGTTTTGTTAAAATGTATGTGATATGTACTTATGTTAACTAGGCTCCCTCAGGGCCGATAGCGTGTCTTGTTATAATGTATGTGATATGTAATTATGTTAACTATTCTCCCTCAGGGCCGATAGCTTGTCTTGTTAAAATGTATTTGATATGTACTTATGTTAACTAGTCTCCCTCAGGGCCGATAGCTTGTTTTGTTAAAATTTATGTGATATGTACTTATGTTAACTAGTTTCCCTCAGGGCCGATAGCTTGTCTTGTTAAAATGTATGTGATATGTACTTAGGTTAACTAGGCTCCCTCAGGGCCGATAGCTTGTCTTGTTAAAATGTATGTGATATGTACTTAGGTTAACTAGGCTCCATCAGGGCCGATAGCTTGTCTTGTTAAAATGTGTGTGATATGTACTTAGGTTAACTAGGCTCCCTCAGGGCCGATAGCTTGTCTTGTTAAAATGTATGTGATATGTACTTATGTTAACTAGTCTCCCTCAGGGCCGATAGCTTGTCTTGTTAAAATGTATTTGATATGTACTTAGGTTAACTAAGCTCCCTCAGGACCGATGGCGTGTCTTGTTAAAATGAGTTAAACATTTATAAACCAAGGTTATTAAATCATTTATTCATATTTATATATGTGAAAATGTTTAGCTTTGATTTAAAAAAATGAGGGACGTAGCTAGCTGTGCCATTTTAATTGTACTGTTATTGTTGACATAAATGAGGGAAGATAGAGATAAACGCGCTTTCTAAAAGCCACTAATTAAATACACAATATGACAAAAACCAACTTCTTTCTCTACTGAAGGCTTGTTCTCGTTTAGTGTTCACCACCAGCTAAATGTCCCCCTCACCCCGCACCCAACAATCCCTCTTCATTCTTTAGCCCTTTGTATTGAAGATCCTTCGTCGAAACTGTGTATTGAGGTTTTAGAAAATGGTGACTTAAAGTAAAGTGCGGATTCGTGGTTGAAGATGTTTTGCATTTTCTCCCTTTGAGACTAGAAAACCAAGATTTAGTTTAGTGCTCTTCTCCTGGAGGGGACCGCAGCTATAAGGGTAGAAAGACAAGAAAACACAATGTCGGAGAAGCTAGCTTCTGTTGGGTTTGGGAAATGGGTTGTACGTGGGGGGGGAGTAAGGGGCGAATCTCGCAGTATCTTTGTCGATATTCAAGACCTTCTATCAGTACTTTGTTGCAAGGGTTTATCATTTCTACTTTTCGCTGACAGCTAATACATTTTAGCCTGCTTATCACAGTAAGACACACCAATAAAGCTGATCAATCACGTGGTCTAAGAAGATAGACTCGCGAAACACTTTGGCTAACCTTGATGCGGAAGATCAATGTTTTAATATTATCCGGGTGTGTTTATCCTACTAAAATATCACCGTGGATTTCCCATCTCTCTCCCCACGAGAACGTGGGTGCATTACGTTTAAATTGTCATACTCTTATACCTACACCATAAACTTACCAATTAAATCACCATTAAATGAAAACGTATGGACTAAATAAAATAGAATGTATAAGTATATCTTGGCCGTATAGACAATATTAATATGCCACATCGGTGGACACGTGGACTAAACGCCAGGCCATCTAGTCTGATTTTCTGGTGACGAATAGTTAGAGAGTCGAAACCTGGCTGGGTGGGTTTTTTTTCTCCATTTATTTGAGGTATTTAACGTGCTCTTTCTGAGTAGATTGTATACATCAGCAACTGATTTATAAACTAGTTTAATATAGAACAGACAACATCCAACCCCAGGCCGTTAATTTATCACTGTGAAAAGGGGAAACCCACATTTAACCAATGATACATTTTTTTGGCTGAGCCAGAAATTGAGCCCGGGACCCTTAGTCCAGTAGTCAGACACGCCACCGACTGAGATAAGGTGTCGGACGTCTGGGTGTATTAAGGGTGATTTTTCCTGAATTGTTTCCCATCCTACCTTCATGTAAATGCTTGTACATTTCCCGTAAATTCTATCGTTCTCGTCCTTACACCATTAGTTTAGTTAAATACCGACCGCTTGGGTGGGTAGTAAGACGTAGTGAAAAAGATAATTAATATTCCATTATAATTGAACACTTTCTAGATAAAAAATAAAACAAACTCAACCAAATTTTTTTGTTTTGAATGAATTGAATATAATAATTATGTACTTTACAAAACGCCCAAATTTAATTGTTTATTGTTTATGTCACAGGCGATTAACACTTGTGGATTTATTATAACTTGTTAACACTCCAATAGTTCCAGTCTAAAAAAAAGCCGATTCTCGATTATATGTTTAATTAAAATAAAGAGAAAAATGATTGAATAATGAATGAATGTATGTATAAACTTAATTAAAACGCATTTAGTTAACATGAAAATAGCCTATAAGTAAATATTATATTTTCCCCTTTTTTTGCTTTCTCATATTGAAAGAAAGTATTGTGATAGCGAACATTTTCGAACTCGAGATTACAATTGATAATTATTATTTTATGTGCCCCCCAAAAAATTGGGTTTTAAAATTCTTTCTCTCCCCATGTCTGTCTATTCCTGCAGCTAAATCCGAAACTGTTTCAAAGAATTTCTTTCAAACTTGATATTTGGATGTTATATGACCATGCCTTGGTTTTTAAAAAAAAGTAGCCCTCAAATTAAGGATACTGATTTTTTTTAAATATAAAATTAACAAAAAAATTCTACTTAATGATTTGTTTAAATTTGATATTTGGGGAGTGTTTGACATGAAAAATGACATTGTATACCTTGTTTCTGGGGGGAAATTTTGTTTTAAGGTTTGTTTAGTGATTAACAATATTTGAAAATTTGAAATAAAAAAAAATGCTTTAACGGTATTGTTCATAACATTATTAATACTAATAGTTCATTTTTCTAAAAAAAAAAAAAACAATTGAACTCAGTTCAATGGTGACAATTTTTTTTAAACACTTTTGTCACATAATTTATTGATTAGATTATGTATTTTCTAGAATATTATAGATATATTATATTGCGTTCACATGTTTTATTAGAGAAAGACAGATCTAACTCTATTTTTTGTAATTAAATGAATTTGGAACCGCTAATTTATAACACAAAACATAATTACTATAACAGCCAATATTTTATAGCATACCCTTCACTAGTATTTAAATCACTGCAATCAATTATGTAATTTAATTATAATATCACACAAACTCTGTACCACTTACTTAAGTAAAATTGAACGATGAGGTATTATTTATTTGTATAATTGATTCCACAAAATTAATTGCATATTAAGTGAGTAATTAAATCAATTGTTTGGTCTCAGTTGTACAAATGAGAAGCGTGGAGAAGGGTAAGAGGTTTTTCATAGCAAAATTAATATCGACGATTTTTTTTGTTAAATATATTCAACACCAGGGTGATTAACGGTACAGGATTAGAAAATGTAGAATTAAAGAGGAAATGTACCCTCCATTTATGTGGTGGGGGAATGGGAAATTATTTAATACAAATTACTTTAATTTCGCCTGACCGGGGCTATAAGATCTAATCCAAAATGTCTTGGAGTTAAAACTAAAATCAGGAAGTACCAGGAGCTAATTACCTAATGATTATCTGTAGCCTAAGATATTAACCAACAAGACCATGTCAAAGAGGCTTCATTATTTTGAGGAGATGCTCCTGAATTCGCAAAAAGAGAGTGTGTAATATCACACCGTAATGGATTCGCAGAGAGTCGAGCCAAAAATCCACCACATTATCCGTGTGACCAACATTAAAATATACGGTAGCGTCACCCTAAACGCTGTCGTTTAAAGTGTGGGCTGGAAAATTGTGAAGATAATTTCTTTAGTTATTCTGTTCCCCTGAAAGAGGTATTTAACGTGCACTTTCTAAACTGACTAGATTATAACAGCACCCGACTTAAAACCTAACTTAAAAATTTAAAACAGACACAACATCCACTCCCCAGCCGTTAATTCATCACCGTGAAAGGGGAAACCAACATTCCACCAATGTTACATTTTTCGGCCGTTTCGGAAATCGAACCCGGCACTCTTTAAGATCAGTAGACATACACGCTACCGAATGACCAAAGGTGTCTGACTTTAACTCACTTAAATAGAACAAATGTGCAATGTGAACATCCTAAGTTTTCCCTTCTATGCATGAGTACATTAACACCAGGAAACCCGCTTCGGTGACCGCATGGTATAAGGCGTTACTCAGGCAGTAGACTAGACTAGACTAGAGATGACGGGAAGATCGAGATTTGAATATTGTTCGGGTGAACTGAGGGTCTTTTTTCTAAAATAGTTTTCCACCCTTTCTCTTCGTGCAAATGTAGGTACACTTCCTTTAAATATACCCTTCCCCATCTCTGAAACCAATTAGCGTAATTAGTACAAAAACGTATAATTTGAATGGGTAGTAAGACGTGGTGCTAAAAAAACCGCCAGAAACATTATCAGATGTGTTACTGTGTTAAGCGATAACAGCCTTTCCAGTTCTATTCTTTCTCACATTAAGGTATCGACTACAGCGCTTGGTGGTTGAATGTGTCACTAAAGTCAAGTCTGCTGTTGACCGAATATGTTAGTACTTCAATATTTTAAGTCATAATTCCATACGAACACATCCTTTTCCTCTGTGACACAATGATCTGAAAACTATTCCAACAATATTTCTGGTAAATTTAGCGGGACATTTTGTATTTATAGTTTGGTGCATTTCACTCTGCACAGTTGGTAGCGATTAGTCTGCCGAGTTTCGTGTCTGTGTTTGCTGAGAGTGAATACGTCATGCAAAGTTCACCAGGTCAGGGTTCTTCTTAGTTTGTTTTTATTGAATCATTGATGGTTTGTTTAACTCAGGGCCGCACCATCCGCACGACTTACAAACTAACTTTAACTTCGTTAGAGCAGTTAAACTCCCAACCCAAATAATTCAGGACTGCTGAATTTTTTAATGTTTGTGTTCTTCACTTCTTAATACCTGTCTAGACTTGCCATATATACACCAATTTGAGTAGGTAAGATATATTTTTAGAATAAATATACCTACATTTGCGTGACCCGGGAAAAAAGAGAAAAAACCATTTATGCAGAAAAAATGTAGAACATTAGAATTGGTTTTAAAAAGAGTCGCCGGCTTGGAATAAGACTCGTTTGACAAAAAGTGTCTTTCTTAGATTAACACTTGTCTGATAATAAATGGGCTACTTGTATAATAATTGGTTTAAAATAGAGTGGCTGGCTTAAATTGGGACTTGTCTGACAAAAAGTGGCCTGGTTATATTAGAATTTATAACTAAGACAAAAAGTGGCCACCCCTTTGGTCATGTTACAATCCAAGCCGGCCATTTTTGTTGTTCGTTCTAGTACCATAGATTACTTAAAATACCTAATCGTGGAACCCAGGTGAAAAATCGTTTAGTCAACTTTCTTGCTTATCCAACTCACGTTTAAAAAAAAAAAA
>CABFOV010004568.1:0-12635 GCA_902141375.1 Timema poppense | reverse complement strand
GTTCCTCCTCCCCCCCCCCGTCCCCTCTCTTCTATTATACCCCTGGAGTATATACTAATTACACACTAACTTGTTACATACGCGGCGGATTCCTCTGTAATCCATCGTGAAACCAACACGCCTGTGACACACATACACACACACACACACACGCATTGTGGATATATTAATTAAAGCTGGTAGTAACTTTCCTAGAAGTGCAAACCCTACGTCTATATGTTCCCAACTAAAATACTTCTTGTTTGCAGAGTTGATGGGATTGATATTTTAGAAACAATGCTTCAACCACGGTGGGATTGTGTTTTCAGAGAGTGTGCAAACACTTTCCTTCGACGACTTTCATTTTGATGGTAGACCCAATGGAGAAACTAAATATTCTATTTAAAATCCGAATGTTTTATCGGGCACTTAAGACGCCTCTCTTAATTAGAGGCATAATCGGAGTAAAGATTCTAAAGCTAATTAAGCTAAATCCTGGGCCAATGTGAACATGGGCTAAGACGTCGTCAACCTATAACGGTGACTAGGAGGTTGGGGTTCGAATTCTGGTAAGGGTGTAGTAAAAGTAGCTCTACTTAGATGTGTTTTAACTCTAGTTTCACGTATATCTGGGTACCTTTTATTTAAAATTCTTCCTTCATGCTCCTTATAACTTAATGTTCAGGGGTTTGGACTACTGTACTCAGTCATGGTGCAATCTTAAATGTGATCTGTTAAAGAAATATTGGACATTGTATTTCTCTGGCGCGTTTTACTAAAAACTACATCCACTATAACATTTTTAAACAGTGTTCATGAATTATTTAATATATTATATAATATGTTAACTTGGTGTATGAATGTTGTTGAAGCGGAGGGAGTATGCAAGGATAGGGAAGTTGGAGAAAGTTAGTGAGGATGGATCAAGTTCGGAGTTGTTTTTGAGCTACATGCACAGTTTCTTGTCTACCCTGTAATAGTGTAAGTGAACGACGTGATTAGGTATGTATGTGTGTGTGTGTGTGTGTGTATGTATGTGTGTGTATGTGTGTATGTAATGTATGTATGTAATGTATGTATGCTACCAAGTAAATATCAAGCTCGTCTAGTTTGCTTTTCTAGTAAAGAGGAGATTGGGAATAGAATCCTGGCCAGATATACCAAAATGGTGTTTCTTAAATATTTTCCTATCCTGGTAATAATAATAATAATAATATTTAGCACCGTGTCTTACTACCCGTTCGGGTTATACGCTTTAAGTACTAATTACTCTAATGGATTAGGAATTGGGGAGGTTTAATTAGAGGAAGTGAACCCGCATTTGCGTGGAGGGAGAGTGGAAAACCATTTAGGAAAAACCACCCCCAGTTCACCCGACTTAGATTTGAACCTCGATCTCCCCGTCCTCAACGGTCGAGGTCAACACGACAAGCGCGTTAGCCAACTACTTCACTGAGGCGGGTTCCTAGCCTTGTAGTGGTACTGTTTTGGACCCTGCTCATATATTTAAAAAGTCATGGATTAAGGTATTTTTCTTCAATAAATTATATGTAAAATATCCTTTTAAGACTTCATCCATGGAGAGTCACGCGCTTTTCAGAAATAATATAAATAAACTGCACCATTAAAACTTAGTTTTTCTTTTAAAAATCAACTTACTAGTATTTAGTAAAATCTTGTGACTCGCTGGCTCCCTCTACGCAATAGGAAGCCAGCCTTCACATCACCTGTCGCCACGACTCTTTCTATTAGTTGCTTTCGACACTGGTGACAAGGAGTCCAAGAGGCAAGGGGTATGTCATACATAAGCCGCTTGTATGTATGTATCCATAGAGAACCCGGTAATATATCAAAGACAGTAATTCACAGCACCGGTAAAATATATAGTAGTAATATAAATCAGTACAGCACAAGGTACTCAGAACGCGGAACGTGTAATATCACAGAAAAACAATTTTAACAATAAATGTAGCACATAATATCACATCTTCAGTGCCGAAAGTGTAATCACATAAATAAATCGTGTGCAACATTAAAATCCTTGTTTATTTAATAAGATTAATTATAAGAAATAATCAGATCAAGTAACTGCGGGCAAGTGCACAATGAGGCATACTCACGTCGTCACCACCGTGAAACCCAACATCGCTATAAGGTAGTGCTCGACCACAGGGCATTATCTCTTTATAAATCCGTATCATCTTAATTTTCGCCGTATTGCGGCTCAAATATCATTAAATAAAAACAATAGCATTTTAACCTCTACCCATTAAATGCAGGTACATTTTCTATAAATTCCTTTTTCCTCATCCTTATCTTCCTTGTGATTTTTTAAATCTGGTCTTGCTACCATTTTGAGTTGTACTCATATCTACTAATTTTGCTAATGTGTTAGGTATATGGAAGGTTCACTTTAGATTAAGTGTACCCGAATTTACATAAGGTCCAGGGAGAGTGAAAATCAATTTAGTATAAACACCCTACTGGGATTTGAATTCCAATCTCCTCGTCATTGGCAGTCCAAAAATAAGTCAAATAAATTTAAAATATATTTTATAAAAACTTATGTCGTTTGGTTTGAATAGGGTATTCGAATGTGTTTGTGTACATGACGTCATTGAAGACGGAAACTGTTGACGATGGTCTCGGCAAGAACTGGCGTCCAGACGACTTCGCGTCGTCGTCCCTCTGTGTCCCTTCATCCCTTAGTTCGTAACGCAGATCCGGAAACTGGTTTTACTCTGGCCTTCAGCGGTCACTTCAACCCCCCCCTCCCCCTTTTCACCCTGTCCCCTCTTTCCCGGCCACATATGCACGTCGCGGGAATGGCTCCATCGAGGGCGGAGGAGAAATAAAGGAAGTCCTTTCCAGACTCGGTACTTTTTACCCCCTCAGTCTGTGAAGAAGTGGTGGTGACAGCTGAGAGGTTGTACTGAGGGGACTTCATGCAGGGTTGAGCACAGGAGACCTACCTTAAGGCTATTTTCACAGCAGTCGAGTCAAGTTCAGTCCAATAAAATAGCACCAGTCAAGGGGTTTCACATCGAATGAGTCGTTGACTTGACTAGACTAGACTGAGACAGATTGATACAATTATTTAATTCAGTGAAGGGACTTTGTACAAGATGTATGTGGATGTAGTTACGTTCATTAGGATCATTCATAGAAACATGATAAAACAGAAAATAAAATTATGGGACCTTCCTCTAGGATGACACACGTTCGGTTCTTTTAAAACATCTGTTTCCTGATTTTACTCGTTATCTGTCAATAACCTATTTATTTTGATGGTTCGGATGTTTCATAATATGGTCTCTAAAAAAAATGGAAAACTTTTCAACATCTTTTTATTAAAAACGTATCTAAACTTTGACCAAAATGAAACCTAAATTAGTAGCGAAGTAAACAAAAGACGTACAAAGACTGACAGAAATTCAACCGGTTGAGTCGAGACCAGTCTTGACTTGATTCGACTGGACTGGATTGGACGTGATGTCTTCAGTATTCAGTATTAGGTGCTCCTCCGTTTAAAACAATGTTGAACCAATCAGATGAATCTATGAGCATTTGACAAGACTCTACTTGACTGTTTTCGCGTGAAATTAGCCTAGACCACCAGAATAGTATAGTAGAAATTGATAAATTACATAAACCAATCCAAGTGTGCTTATAACGTTATTAGGTGAGTCTGTCTATCAGTAGGGAAATACAAACAACCATGTAAATTGTGTTGTGATACCCCACCCCCCAACACCATTTAAATTACACGATTCCATTCTCAAAGATCCATTCTACGCTTCTTTGCCATTTACCTTTCGTTCTCCGAACATTTAGGTTTTTATTTATTAATTCGGTCTAGGGGTAAGGTGTTAGACTTATTTGCTGGCGGCCGGGGTTCAATCCTCGGTCCCGGCACAAATTTATCTGATTACCAAACCCATCCTTCACCTCTCAAAAGACATCTTGTGAATGTGGGGAATGTCAGGCCTCCACCGTGGTTCGGATTCCACGTTAAACTGTAGGTCCTCCATTTCATCTCACAATCACCCTACCATTACACATTAGCGTAAGTGCGTATAACCCAAACGGGTAGTAAGACGCGGTGCTAATAATAATAATAATAATAATTTATTAATTTATAATCTGTGGATTTTTGAACATTTCAGATTGGAAAAATTTCATCTTCTAAATTATGTTTACAAGTATTTTATATCCTTTAGGGTAATATAAACTGGTTTTGTACTCATTCCGTTAAACACCAAATTCTTGTACTGAGAGTGGAAAAATATTATTGGAAAAATTACTCTCAGTAACCCCAAACAGAATTCTAACCCTATTCTCCCCGTCATCTGCAGTCCAACATTTTTTGGGAGAGTGACACCTTAAACCTTGGAGGCAACGAAGTGGGTGGATGACATATTACTGCAGTCGATACGTTTAGTTTAATTTTCTACACATGACAAATAAACAGTTCCTGAGTATTTGTCATTTACATCCTGAAATTTGATGATCACTTTTTATATTAATTTAATTTTTTTAATCATAAAATAACAATAAGGTCATGACAGATCCAATCAAATATTTTTTCTATTCCAGCGGTTCATGAAACTTAACATCTATTAAAATCTCGATATTTTTTTCTGTTTGGATGATAAGAAAACATTTTCTCTCCGAGGGGTAGTTATAAAATAAAATTGGTAAAATTTACTTTAAGAGTTTGTCTCACCCCACGGATAACACCTAAGTCACTCGCCTCGGTGGTGTAGTTAGCTAACGTGCTAGTTTCGTGTTGAGCTAGACTACCGAGGACGAGAAGATCGAGGTTCAAATCTCACTCGGGTAAACTGGGGTGGTTTTTCCTAAGCGGTTTTCCACTCTTTTACACAAATGCGGGTTCACTTCCTCTGTATGCAACTATCCCCATTCCTAACCGATTAAAGTAATTAGTACTCAAGAGTATAATCTGAACGGATAGTAAGACGTGGTGCTAAATAAATAAATAACATCTAAGTTACCCTAAGTAGGTAAAACAGCTCAAACCAGATGTCGTATCAGGATGCAGTTTATTGTATTCTACTTTAAAAAAGAGTGATATTAATAATAATAGCGTGTCTGGGATACATCAATCGCTATCCAGTAGTGGAAAGATTAGCCAGTACTAATGTACCGTTTCCCAGGGGACGCCCTAATGTACTAATCGTACATACTTTCCGTGGAGGCTCTTTCCATGTCCCGATGAGATGAGGTGATGGTGATAGTGAATATGAGGGTTCGGAACCAGTGGAAACACTTATACCTAATCAGCCAAACCATGGTGACCGTTGGGGTTGATTCCCCTTTGGGGAAAATGACCCAAGGCACTTCCAAAATACTCTTCAGACTCGTTGAATCTTTCTGAGGCATCTTAGTTGCATTTTTATAATCATGATATATACAATTTATAGTAATTAAATCAAGCACGTAAGTTTAACCTCACACTCGTTTGGTTTGTCAGTGACAGGGAGTTCAGAATTCAAATTCCGCCGGAGGTACTGGAGGTAGTTTTTCCTTTAACGGTTTCCTACTTCTCCCCCCAAGCGAATAAATATACATTTAATCTAAATTATAGCCAACCCTTTGTAATAAAATGTTGATAGCCCGGACACGCAGTGGGATACAGAGAACATAATAATTTAAAAACTATATTGTGAACGCTTAGGGTTTATCAAGGGGATGGTCTTGGAGAAAAAAATGATTGGGGGGAAACCCCGCAAAAAGCTAAAAACCACTGGTCTGTTGTATCAAAATGAGTACGTAATGGGTGATATATAAGACGTTAGAAAAATAAAATATCCCTTCCTTATCCTGTGCTCTTAAATTACATATGGTAAATTACGAGTAGCCCGAATGGGCTTTAATAAGTGTAAACGCATCCGCACCCCCTTAAACCCATCAAAAAGTATAAAAAACCAACTTTCAATGTTCCTTTTAATTTGTGAATATATATAATTAAAGTAACAAATATCACAAATAAGATTTAAATCTAACTTTGTAATAAATGTTCAAATTTTGTATAATTTTTTTTAAGATGACAGAAACATTCTTTACATAAATTTACAAAGTAGCATTTTATATATTTTTTTGTGTTTTGATAAAGTTGATAGCAAGAAAAGAAAGATTTGCAAAACTTTTAAACGCCTTGCGTGTTTTTTTTTAGATAGGTTCAAACTTCAAACAAATAAATCATTGACTTTGTTTACTTAATTCATTTTGTTCCAAACTAGGTAAAAAATATATATACATAGGTAAAAAGAAAAACATGTTATATAGTTTGAAAACTTTATCTTGGAGTGATAGATGTTTTACTCTTCTTTTTTTTTTATCACCGCGTCTTACTACCTGTTCAGGTTATACGCACTTGCGCTAATGTGTAATGGTAGGGTGTTGTGAGATAAAATGGAGGAGCTACAGTTTAACGTGGAATCCGAACCACGGTGGAGGCCTGTCATTCCCCACATTCCCAAGATGTCTGGTCAGAGGTGAAGGAAGGGTTTGGTAATCAGATATATCTGTGTCAGTCGAGAGTTAATCTACACTTATTTGCTTGGAAGGAGAGTGGGAAAATATGTAGAAAAAATCCCTCAGTGGACTTAACCGGGATTTGAACCCCGATCTTCCTGTAATTAGCAGACCAGTCTATAACGAGAGTTACGCCTTCCATTTGGCCACTGGAATGGGTCTCGGATAAATTATATGGAAATATTGAACTGGTTAACTGTAGAACTACTTATGTTATATTACAATTTATTTATTTTTTTACTTTTATCTGTTGACAAATTTATACTCCATTCACGGTAGGAACTACTATCTGAAAGGTCTTTTTTCCTACCAATATCCTACTATATAATATATTTCTGGTAGGGAAAAATGCCTTTCATAAAACAATTCCTACGGTGAACGGACTTTACTAATGTTCTCTTTAATCAGTCTAGAGTTTAAAAAAAAATGTCTAATCCATTAATAGCATACCAACGTTGATAGAAAATACTACAGTTTCAATAACATACTGTATATTATTGAATAATTAACTATGACATTTTTAATTCGATGACTGATTTATACTATCAGCCTCATCGGTGGTCACGTCAACGTAAGCAATATTCAGTATGTTATTTAGCTGATGGTATAATCTGGGTTTGAATCCTGGATGGATGAACTGTGGGTGTTTATTTACTTAGTAATGTCCCATGTCAATTTACGTTAATGCTGGTACATTTACTTTTAACCCTACCTTCCGAATCATCAAGCTCAACGTGGATAGCTATGATGGTGACCTGGTGGTCTAGGAGTAAGGTGTCAGACTTCTGTGCTGGCGGCCGGGGTTCAATCCTCGGTCCCGGCATAGATTTATCTGATTACCAAACCCTTCCTTCACCTCTGGCAAGACATCTTGTGAATGTGGGGAATGCCAGGCCTCCACCGTGGTTCGGATTCCAAGTTAAACTGTAGGTCCTCCATTTCCTCTCACAATCACCCTACCATTACACATTAGCGTAGGTGCGTATAACCCGAACGGGTAGTAAGACGCGGTGCTAATAATAATAATGATAGCTATGATGTTTAGTAAAACGCTGCGCGCTTTTACATTCTCTTGACTCCTCGGAGAGAGAAGTACTGTTATCTTCAATCAAATCGAACTCGATATTTTGATAAATGTTGACCTTTCATGACCCCCTAAATTCGAATGTCTCGATATTCTTTCAAACAATTTAGATTTCATTTTGTGAGCAGTGTTTTATGTACACAGACTCGCCCACTTATCCTCCCTCTCCACACCAGACGTGCCATCTTATATAACCGAAATACCAGCCGCGACGAATGTTCACTGCTTAAGCCCGACTTTATGGACACTACCTCACTCGCCGATAAGCTAACGTTATATTCTTAAAGATAAGGAATAGAACAGAAGTCCCATCTTGATCCTGATAGTACTTTTCAAATCTACTGGAAACAAACAAACTGAATAAATCAAACGTACAAACAAATTTGCAGTTTTATTATAAGATATAGGCCTATATTTTATGGTGGTTTTTGAAAATGGATTTTTTTTAAGCGTTGCGTCTTACTAACCGTTCGGGTTATAAGCTTATGTACTAATTAAAATAATGGGTTGCTATTGGGAAGGTTTAATTGATATGAAGTGCACCCACATTTTCATGGAGGGAAAGAGGGGGGAAACTACCCTCATTACACCCGATCGAGGTTCAAACCCCGATCTACCTGTCTTCGGCAGTCCAGTCCAGCATGAAAGTAGCGCGTTAGACAACGCGTCCAGCGAAACGCGTAGAATTGTAATTGAGTGTTATACTTTTTGGTGGACCGATAGGTTACTCTTTCCTCAATGTTACTGTAACATTATATATTATTTAATTTATGATCTTTGGTGGGATGTTTCTACAACAATGCAGCCCATCTTTTCACAAACCCTTAAAGAGTTTTAAGTTAATGTCTTTATTTCCCGACGAAAGAGAGAGAAAATATTTGCGGTACACCGTACCATTTATTTTTTAAATTCGTGAAAACTATCCACAGATTTAAGTAAGACTTTAATCACATCGTTTCATTACAAGCCGCTGAATTTTTCTTATGAATTTTCTACTGTAAGTTCCGCACTATTTCCTATTAGTCATAAATTATGCATTAATATAAAACCAGCCTAAGTAGATCTCTTTTAAATTTTACATTTGAATTGTTCTCAGTGGAACACTCATTGTACAGGTGACAACGAAGATAGATTTCCATGAGAGCTATATACAGTAGCCTCATGACTTCTTTGGTGCTGACTGACAGCTCACAGATGACTTCCGACAGTCAACATTTAGGTAAATACAAAAAATGTTGACTGTCAGAAGTGACAGCTTCTAAACACATGTTTTGAAGATCATATTCTTCGGCGTAGGGATACATATTTTGTTCTGGTAACTTTCCAAAGCCGTCAGAAATCATCTGTGAGATGTCAGTCAGCACCAAAGAAGCCATGGGGCTACTGTATATCAGATCTTCTGTGTTATTTATTGGTCAAATGGAGAACCAAAGGACAAGTTAAATATAAAGATACACTCTGTCTACCATGAGTGGGTAGAAAACTTTGGAGAGTATCGAAAGCTCACAAGAGGGGAAAACCTCGTTTCAAAAGCTCACGAAGTTACGGATCAAAATGTGCACCTAGTATTTGTATCAAAAGCGCGCAGGGTAAAAAACAACTGCATAACGTGCATCATAGCAAACATTTATTGTAAACAGCCCCCTTTCTCTTTACAATAAAGGGTAGGCTGGTTAATTCACCAAACTCAGGGTACTTATAATTTCTGAAATACACATTTCTGGCGGTGTTGCCAAATGACTCGGAGACTACAGACAATGGTGGGTTGTTGATGACCCCGCCTTGTGCGCCGGTCTAGGACAACTGGGTGCCGCCATCTGGGTGCTAGTGTAAAAATGGAATAATCTAATTACCAAATATTCATTTTTGTAGTTGTTTAAAAAAATTAATAACAGAGAAAACTAAATTTGTGTATATTTATTATTATTATTATTATTATTANTTGTGAGATGAAATGGAGGACCTACAGTTTAACGTGGAATCCGAACCACGGTGGAGACCTGGCATTCCTCACATTCACAAGATGGCTTGTCAGAGGTGAAGGAAGGGTTTGGTAATCAGATAAGTCTTTGCCGGGACCTGGGATTGAACCCCGGCCACCAGCATAGAAGTCTGACACC
Organism: Timema poppense; assembly: GCA_902141375.1. Taxonomy (NCBI): domain Eukaryota; kingdom Metazoa; phylum Arthropoda; class Insecta; order Phasmatodea; family Timematidae; genus Timema; species Timema poppense. The sequence goes on along the minus strand of CABFOV010004568.1, from coordinate 2,894 downwards.
TTACCCCTAGACCACCAGGTCACCTGTATATTTATTAAGTTAAACTATTTGATATGATAAAATTTTGATTTTATATTACACAAAAAAAAAAGCTTGAAAAATAAGAATTTTGGGTAAAATAAACCACGCAAAGATGAATTAACCTTACCTAACCTAACCTAGCTGACGATTAGTTGTTTTCATTTTTATACAATTATATCATTTTTTTAAAAAAATACTTTAGCGCGCAGTTGTCTTGGCGCCCAGTCTTCCCAACGCCCAGTTCGCGAGCGCCCAGCTGTTCTGATCCGCTTGTGCGCTTCTGATATACTACAAAGCAGGTAAGCAATTTCTGCCTGGGTGCTTTTAACACGTAGCCCCCAAAGCTTACCTTGACGTGTTAAACCATGGCTCAGATTATAAGATAGGGCCATAATGTAATCAATCAAGGTAGGACTGCTACATTTAAAGGGGGAAGATGTTTAGGTATTTGACAAGCCCCGCGTAATCTGGCAACACGGCAACAGGCCACGCCAGATGCGTGTGCATAAGAAGCGAGGCAAGTTGAGGCCGAACGATTGCGCCGATGTGTACGGAACCCGAGGCGGCCTGGTTGCTTCGGAATCCCAGATATTCGCAATATTTTAACGATATTAAAAAGGAAGATTCGTGAAATGAAATATCTTCAAAGTTTGCTTTCCACTTTAGCTATACATATAAATAAAAAAAAGTAGAGGCCGCAAGCTATTTCATCAACAACGTTTCCTCGGCGACTGATGTTGGCTCAGACACAAACAAGGCGTACAACAGACGGAACCACAGTCTCCAGGTTGAAATAGCTGCCCTCCGTGGAAGATCTTGAGTCCTTCAACACGGGTATTGCTAGTTGCCCATCAAGGGACAATAAAACAACTCATTTTAAACATAGAGAGAAGCAGACAAACATCCTTCAAGAGTCAATCAGTTGGCTTTCACAAAACTAGTTTTAGGTAGCGACTCAACCCCCTCTTCAAATAACTTTTACCTCATAAAGCGCTTACGCAGACTGCTCATTCCGATTACAATGGTCCCTTTATGACAAACATGTTAAAAGTGAGTCGTTTTAACAACTGTATATTTGTAAGTGCTGTCATCACTGATCATTGACACTAGCGAACCCCAGTGTTGATAGACTCAACCTGGCTCAAGGAGCGCAGCGGAACCATATTAAGGCTGAGGAGCTGGTCCTTGTCTGTGACTTCGGGTCAAGTAAATCTACCCAGTACTGTCTCATGCGTGGGATAAAGTCATATTATTTTGTCTTTATGTATACGCACCTTAAGATGAAAGCTTCCACCACGGCGTTGTCGTCTGCTATTATTATTAGTACAGTAGCCCCATGGCTTCTTTGGTGCTGACTGACAGCTTTGAAAAGTTACCAGACCAAATTACGTATCCCTACGCTGAACCAAATGATCTGCAAAAACATGTGTTTAGCAGCTGTCACTTTTGACAGTCCAAATTTAGGTATATATATCTAAATGTTGACTGTCAGAAGTCAGCTGTTAGCTGTCAGTCGGCACCAAAGAAGCTATGGGGCTACTGTAGTAGTACCGCGTCTTACTAACCGTTCGGGTTATACGCATGTTGTCTGTTGTTTCGTGTGAAGCCACCTTTACCAACATAAACACACACACACACACACGAGGTGTGTACTTACATGTTCTCCCCCTCTCAGCAGTCTGGCCATGAATGGCCGCTTTCCTCCGGAGAGTTTGAAGGGAAAGAATAAAGACCTCTGACCAAAAAACTTGTAGAAGTCGGGCACTCCCCCATACTCTCCCTCCTTTATCCTATAGAAATAAAGAAGGTAGTTTTCTGACCGGGAAGAGGGGAAAAAACCATCTGAGAGGAAAACTTGTATGGACAATGGTTTCCCCCAAAGAGACTGCGAAAAGAATAAATTTCTGAAATGGGGATTTAGTCATAGCTGTAGTATCGGACTAAAGCTGTGGGCGATCCTCTTTCTTAGACCGTCACCAACAATATTTTATTTTCTTCCTCGATGGATAAAAGCGACTTTGTTATTGAATTTAGAGGAGACAGGAAGAATTATATTAGTCTCTAATGGAGATAACAATTATTTTTACTCTGTAAAAGTTCACTTTTACAGTATTTATTTGAGGTATTTTACGTACACTTAATTAACCAACTTATTATATCGGCACATGAGAATTTCTATGAGCTAGAACGAAACGTTTTACCATTTTTGTTGGGAAAGGTATTTATCAGACACCTACCAGAGTTTTTTTCACATGCCGCAATCTACATGGGACCGGTGGTTTTACTTCTCCACCTAAGGAAGCTGTGCTACGGATTTTTTTTTATCGCTCAATAAAAATACGTTGATCTCGCCTGGATTTGAACACACTAACCTCAGATTCTGAAGCGAACACTTTACCCCCAAAACTCCTCCCCAGGTCGACCCGTTTATAGTAAAATTAATCGTTTTAGATTTGTGTGAAAGGAAACGCAAGCTATTTTGTGCAGTTTTTATAACACAAATCTTTTTTTAGCCAAAATAAATAAAATATTGCAATGTTTCTTAAAATGTGGACCTTGAGCCACTTGTGGTCCACAGGATAACAGAAAGTTTAGTAATAACAATAATATTTAATCAAAGAATGTGAATTACATTTAATACAAAAATTTGAAATACTAAAGATTAAATATGAAATATCCCTACTATTCGTTATTTATTTCCTTGATAGACAAAGGTCACATAGAAAAGGAAGTCTGTACCATCCTTAAGTCAACAAGTCTGAACAATTATTTATTAAGAATAATGAATTTCAGAATATCATACTAATATTATAAAGAGGAAAGATTTGATTTTTTGTTTGTTTGTTTGTTTGAAATGAATAGGCTCCGAAACT
>CABFOV010004567.1:15952-51124 GCA_902141375.1 Timema poppense | reverse complement strand
CCAGGGATGATGTAAGTGAATCACCTCTCCCTCCCTCTACCACCAGGGATGATGTAAATGAATCACCTCTCCCTCCCTCTACAACCAGGAATGATGTGAGTGAATCACTTCTCCCTCGTACTGTCACCAGGGAAGTGTTTTGGGGTGTACAAACCTCAGCGCTACATTTCTCTCTTCAATACTTGGTCAGTGTTTCTGCACAGACACATTACCAGCCTGATTGTACCAACAAACAACATTAGCTACAATTTTCATAGAAATAGCCTTTTAAATAATACAAACTTTTTACGGCAAACAGTATTAACATATTATTTATTATATTATTAGTGTTTGAATGGTTATTTAAACTATAACTATATATAATATATGAAGTTATCTGAGTCCCATCTGTCACTTTTGATAATATTATATCATCGATAACTAAATAATATTACATTAATAAATAGTAAAATTCTATGAATGTTGACAGCAAATAAAATATATGTTTGTTTTTTCTAAAATACATTTTCTCTAAAATAATGGATTGTAGCACATGAGTCTCATCTTCGAAACCCTCATATCCAGCTTGCCTCATTTCTAGAGGTTTCAGCCTGGAGACAAACCCGGGGCTCTTGAGATGAGTGGGAGTAGACAAGCAGTGATATGCGTGGTTGTTCCACGGCAGCAGGCCCCCTCTTGCCCCCCTGTTATGACGTCTGGGGCCTGTGCTCGGGGGGGAGGGAGGGGGCGATCAAATTCCAGGGAGACAGCGTCTGGTCAAGAGCAAGGAAGGATGCGTGTCAAGGACGGCTGAGATAACGGTACCTCCTCGTCCCCTCCGGTGCTTAAAGAGCCCCGGGTTCAAGTCCGAGTCACGATTATTTTCATAAGATTTTTTACAAAGTCTTAAATTTATTATTAAAAGTTCAATTCTACGAAATTTTACCAGCTTGATTTATTTTATTGTCTCTTAAATATGTTTAATTTTTTAATAGGGCAAATATTCCTTGGAATTAAACCGACTTACCCCATCATTTTGGTGCTTCCCACCCACTCGGCGATCCACAACACATTAATTTAAGGACTCAATATGAAAGATGAATTCTAATAAAATGCATTGGAAATCGCCAGGAGAGCGGAGGAAAAAACACAGGAGAATCCACCACTGGTGCTCCACAGTCCGGATTCAAACCAAATCCTATCTTATATAGTCAAAGCAGATTGCGTCATTAAAATTGGTGGTATTTATTCGACCCTATGATAAAAAATGTCAAATTCATTGATTATTATTGTTATTATTATTATTATTATTAGCACCGCGTCTTACTACCCGTTCGGGTTATACGCAATTACGCTAATGTGTAATGGTAGGGNATACGCAATTACGCTAATGTGTAATGGTAGGGTGAATGTGAGATGAAATGAAGGACCTACAGTTTAACGTGGAATCCGAACCACGGCGGAAGCCTGGCATTCCCCACATTCACAAGATGTCTTGTCAGAGGTGAAGGAAGGGTTTGGTAATCAGATAAATCTGTGCCGGGACCGAGGATTGAACCCCGGCCGCCAGCACAGAAGTCTGACACCTTACTCCTAGACCGCCAGGTCACCCAAATTCGTTGATAAAACTAATCTTATCTTTTATTTGTCAAATGTAGTTGGTGTCATGCTTAGTTTGTCAGGCTTATATCATATTATTAATGCCAATATTGTATTTATAGTACGCATTAGTTAATAATTATTGTTAGACAAACTACAACTGTATTGACTTATGTCAAATTATTGTTAAAAATGTGCTTTATTCTCTGACTACATTTAGCTGTGTCAGGCTTAACAACCACTATACCAGTGTTTCTAAATGTTTTGGCAATGGGGGACCATCGGGGTTTCTGGAAGGAGGGCTAGGATGAGGGATGGGGGTTGAGGGGCTTAAAATTATGGAGGAAAAATATTATTATTTTGAGACGATTACATTTTAGGACTATACAAACAAGACGAAAATTAATTTGCTAGCTTAAATGTTGAAAAATAAATTCATGTAATTACATTGAATTATTAAGTAATAATTATTTGATTATTTTTTTACATTCTAAACCTAATATTTTTTTTTATAAATAATTCACTAGCCAATTAAAACTTTTTTTTTCATACCTCCGACGGCAAGTTGCTTATTCTAAAGTAAATTGCTGTGCTCGTTTTTAAAAAAATTCTACGAATAATTTTTGCTATATGCAAATACATTAATTGCCGCTGAAATTTAATCTAAATTGGCCTTCCAAACAAAATCATTTGAAATATTTATATTTGAATCCAAAATAAATTAATTTTAGAATATTATTTCTGACGACTTTCAACATTTTGTTTAACTCGAAAATAAAACACAGCTCGATTCCCATTCGCCAAGGCTCACGTTCTACCCATGCATCAAAGTCCCTAAATAATATTAATTCAATAAAATGAACAATTATAATTATAATTGGAAATCGGTCCCATGGCGTAATGGTCAGTGCACCTGGCTACGAGATTAGGGGTTTCGGGTTTGATTCCCAGCTGCTACCTTGTGTATTTTTCCCGAAAGAGGAATTACCCCAAATGGTCACCAGGGTTTGGTTAATTAGGCTTAAGTTAGGCTTAAGTGCTTCCACTGATTCAACACCCTCATACTCACTATCACCATCATACTCACTATCACCCTTATACTCACTATCACCCTTATACTCACTATCACCCTTATACTCACTATCATCATCATCATCCCCTCATCTCATAGACACACGAAAATAGCCTCCAAGGAAAGGATGTACTATCAGTACAGTCGTACGTCCTCTGGACAACGGTACATTAGTACTGGATAATATATTTCCACTACTGAGCTGTAGGTAAGACTATTATTATTATTATTATTATTACTAGAATATGAGTTAAATCATGTACCTATAATTTATAGGAATAGGTCCTTGGAATCCTCAAATACTAAGAAAACTTAAGTATATTTAGGTTTAGAAGATTCGAAATATCTGTTCAATTTGTTTTGATTATATTTTCAAATTTTTAATTTGATTTTGTTTATTTGTATGGTGCATATTAGGAATTTAGCCCACATAATTATTATAAGATAAAACTATCAGTTGGACCCCAAACCAGTAATGTACTATAACAAAACAAAAATATATTTGAGCTACGATTTATATTTTCTACTGTAACTAAAGAATAAATGTGAACCAAATCAGGAATAGAACAGTCAGGGCTGCATATACTTTGAAGTCAAGTGTGATCAGCTCCTCGAAAGTGTAACACAAGCGTGATAAGTGCCTGAAAACATTACCGACAACAATAAGTGGGTCCCACGTCTGTTTGAGGTGTGTATTGACAAGTTCTCCTCCGAACAATCACACCCCTCACCTCCAACAGCAAGCCTGTTCATTGTGCGGGCTTTTAACGAGCCCACACCTCGTGGGGGGGTCGGACTCTAAGAGGAGTATAATATTTAGGTCACACTTTGGAAGCATGACCCACAATTTCCTCCATCAACTCAAACTGAAGAGTTATTTATTGTGCCTGTCAACAGTTTCAAACATGTGGTGGTCACTTTTTTTTTAGGGAGTTACTTTTAGTTTTTGTGAAAGTAGCCTGTTTTGGTTTCTCTTTTGAACAATCAAGTAACCAGAGAGGGATTTTGACTCTTGGAGTAGGGGTTGAATCTTCACTGCCATTGGGAAGAGAGTGCAGAGACGCGTTGCAGACATCGATACATCTCGAGTTATTTATTAAGTATTTATTTATAAATATTGCTCACGCCAAAATAAAGGTGAAATATATAAACATATCCATAAAAAAAAGTGTGAGACCACAAGAGCTATGCCAACCAAGCAGCAAGCACCGTTATCTAAGATAGTGTCAACCAATTGCGAATATAGGGTGTCATGTGGTAAGCACAACGAGCCCTCCAGCAGTTAATCTCTGTTTTCTAAGCCGTAGTCGCTACTTCTTTATTCAAGTAGCTCCTCATTTGTTCTCACGAGGCTGAGTTTGACCCCGTTCTAGACCCACTGCTTTGCAGAAAAATATATGAGTTCCGAGTATTGAACCTGGAACCTTTGGATCTGTAGCCAGAAACTCTCACCACTATACTTGTATAGCTAGAAATTGATTTTTTTATAACTTAAAAAATATTAAATAAGCTCAGTCATTATTGATGACGTTTCGAGTGAAATTTCATAGTTTTGAGCTCAAAGTAAACAAATAAAGGAATTTCGAACAGTATTACTTACAACAGAAGATATTTGAGGATTTGTTTTAGTTATTTTTAAACTTCCTAATGGCCATTACCATTAGACATATCACCGTGTGAGCATATTTGGTTACAAGTAGGAAGAAACCTTTTACTTAAAAGAGATTTCATATCCTCTCTCCAAGTGAATGCCTGTACAGTTTCTTTAAATTACTCTTTCGCTTTGTTGTTTCATTGGTAGGATAGTTATATCATTATTGTTTTAAATCGCTTCAAAGCTAACAACTAACATAACTTAAACTGTATATCTTTATAGTGAGTATCGTATTTATCTTTCCTCGTCTGATTATTATCCACTCGAAGACGATTCACCCTAAAACATAACCGCAGTGTATTTGAAGTTTTGTTTCGCGTTTGAAGCTCCATGCTTTACAGATCTCTACCACGATTGAGGCCGTTAAATAGCGTTCGTTCCAAAAACTACTCACATTCGAGAGTAGAAATAATATAATAATAATGGGTCTAGAACTGAAAGTTTGGCCCTGATGTGTGTGACATCCATCCGGACCAGTGCATGTACTCATTCTGTCGGCTGGCTAGTGCTACCCGCTCGCACCATCTGGTAGAAGGCGCATGTTCAATGAAAGTCTTGAAAGTACGGTTGTTTTCATATGCTTGCCACATTGACTATGTATCCAGAAATCGTCCCCTGCTTAAGGTAATTCTTCACTCAAAGTCCTTAAGGCAAAGTCTGTGATAGTTATGTGGGTTAATTGTCTACATGAAGCTGGAATTGAATCACAACAACTGGCGATAAAGGTCGGTTTTATGCTGCCGCTAGCACAATATCTAATTATACAGAACGGGCGAAATACAGTCATAAATGTGGTAATTAACTTGATTTAAGGATTCAGCCATTACAAAGATCCGTAACAAAGTTTTATTTACATCTTTAAGATATGCTCTTTTACCAACTCTATGACATTAGGAACTTGAAAGTTAATTGCCGCACCTACAAAAGCACGCCATCTATCCCTATCTAGATCTTATTCTATCCAGTCCACCTCATTACACCCTATCCATATTTTAAGCTAGTTCTATCTAGTCTATCTCATTACACCCTATCTATATCTTGAGCTAGTCCTATCTAAACCACCTCATTACACCCTATCTATATCTTGAGCTAGTCCTATCTAAACCACCTCATTACATCCTATCTCTATCTTAAACTAGTTCTATCCAGTCCACCTCATTACACCCTATCCCTATCTTAAACTAGTTATATCCAGTTCCCCTCATTACACCCTATCCCTATCTTAAACTAGTTATATCCAGTCCACCTCATTACAACCTATCCCTATCTTAAACTAGTTATATCCAGTTCCCCTCATTACACCCTATCCCTATCTTAAACTAGTTATATCCAGTTCCCCTCATTACACCCTATCCCTATCTAGAGCTAGTTCTATCCATTCCACCTCATTACACCCTATCTCTATCTTAAACTAGTTCTATCCAATCCACTTCATTACACCCTATCCCTATCTAGAGCTAGTTCTATCCAGTCCACCCCATTACACCCTATCTCTATCTTAAACTAGTTCTATCCAGTCCATCTCATTACACTCTATCCCTATCTTGATCCAGTTCTATCTCCTATCCCCATCGTGAACTAATTCTATCCAAATCCCCCCATGACAGCTCCAAAGTAGTTAAGTCCCCATCCGGAGATCCGAATGGGATACTATTTTACCTCCGGAGTATTTCACCCCAAGAAAAGCCATCACGACCATATTTTTAATATAAATATACTAAAGAGAGAAAGTGGTTACAGAACTGGTATATCATAGGCATCTTTTGTCAAGCTACTCGCATTGGGGGCCATGAGGACCAGGGCATCACTATCATATAGTCTAGTATGTCAGTAACGTGGAGGTAGGAACTTTAATCCTGGCTAGGTGAGTTGAGGGTTTTCTCTCCTCCCTCCAAGCAATGCAAGTACATTTCATTCTAGCCTTTCTTAACTCTATCTCATTAATGTAAATATTATAGAAGACCGGACGCGATGCGTGGGTAGTAATATAATTAATTGAGAATAATTATTTGATCAGGTAGTAAGTTGCGGTGCCAAAGATAAATAATTAATTGATTTACGACCCTCACAGACACGCGGTCCTGCCGAGGCAGATTATATTAGGGCAAATTTCCTCCAACTTTGACTGTCTCTGAACAAAGCTACCCACATCGGTGGTTACACAGTACAAAGTGTCGGGTTCACAATAGTTTGGATGGCTGATGACAGACAGAAAGGTTCGATTAATTATCAGCTGAGAGCACTGAGCATGGTTTTACAAATGTGATTTCATAAGTGTGGTTTTCCCCACCCGTTATTCTCGCGAATGAAGATGCATTTTATCTCACTATCCCTTATCCTTATTTCATACAGGATCAAGCCATTAAATAGTCTTTGTGTTAAAACATACCAAAGCCCGTTTACTTTGGAAGGTGTCGAGATTACATTGGCGGATTATACTAGTGTATCTTCTATCTATACTGATAATGTGAAGATTGTGTCTATGTCATGAGCTTTGCGCGATATCTACCACACACAGAGGGTCTGACATTTTAAAAGTTAGTAGCCCCTGTACACGAACATGTGTACTTGGAAGTTGGAACTTTACAATTTTTATTAGATTTTTTAAATTCATTAAAAACTGAGTCGGAAGAAATAAACCGAATAATTGTTTTTTCTGTATGTTTGAAACAAAGAAAAGTGTTGCCCGAAGTATCCAAGGAATGTATTGTGTGATTACCCCGAGCCACGCCATGTACTACCGCTAATAGCTTATATTATTATTATTATTATTTAGCACCGCGTCTTACTAATCGTTCGGGTTATACGCTTTAAGTACTATTTACGCTTATGGATTAGGAATTGGAAAGGTTGAAACAGAGGAAGTGAACCCGCATTTGGGTGGATGGGGAGTGGAAAACCATTTAGTAAAAATCACCCCGGACCCCCGACTGAGATTCGAACCTCGATCTCCCCGTCTTCAGCGGTCAAGCTCAACACGACTAGCGCGTTAGCCAACTACGCCACCGAGGCGGGTCTAATAGCTTGTAAGAAGGGCTTTGAATTATATTAAATATATATATTTTTTTAAACCAACAGACAGTGCTCATGCGTACGTACATTCTGTTTGAGATTGATTGGTTTTGGAAATGTGTTTTTATAGGTAATAGTTTGGAAATTTTATAAAAATTTTGTATTTTTAAGGTAAATTATCTTTTATGTTTCGTAAACGCATGAATACTCAAACATAAGTTTATTCACCACAAAGTTTTCGGAATTAGAAGGTAATGTACGCTTAAAATTAATATTTACACACTTTACTTACAAGATTGGAAAATCTACATATTCCTACTTGCAACTAAGCTAGAAAAGGTGTCATTGGGAGGGGGGAGGGTTGCTCTTACTTCTGAAGCCATTTCTTTTTCCAAACAAAGCTTATATTTAACAGGCTTCAAGCTTATTATTGTTAAAGGTTTTTTTATTGTTAGTTTTTTTCATTCGCTTATTGCATGCTTAATTTAGGCCCTACTCATATGCATTCATTAAAAGTTTCTGTCAGTTATTTTTTTATAAATTTAGAATAGTATTTTAGAATTTTTAGTTTAATTTTAAACGTATTTTTTAAAAATATTTATAGTTTCTAAAAGTCCTTTCTGATTAAATTCATTACAGTATATAACAATAAAACATATATGCTCTCTCCCTAATCAGGACATCCCAGACACTAGTGACCTAAACTATAAAACTACCCTAGCCGCTTCATCTTTTAGGTCAACTAGGCACAGTGCCTAGGACCTACGAACATTTTAGGGCTTACAAACCTTTTAAGGCATACAATATTTCACTTGAAAAAAGAATACATAAACAAAAATAATCCCAAATAAGACAAAAGCAAAAATTTTTAATTCAAAATATTTATTTGGATATTTGAGTGACAAAAACAATCATTTAAGTCGTCGCGTTTCTCAACAGCCTTAGTGACACAATAGTGTGACAAGGTTATGTGGTTATAAGTATTTGCATTGCACGTATCGCGAACCATTGACCGACCCAGGACGATGTATTAAAACTTGCGGGTAGTTCAAGGTTGTTGTTTTTGTGTGCAAACGAAGAAATTAGCATAAAAATGAGTAAAAATATCGGCCACACAGGGAAAGTGCTTAGGACATACGAAGGTTTTAAAATGGCTCTGAGTATGAGTATTACTTGTTTAACATGCCATTTGTTGCTACGAAAAATATTACAAAAGAATCTGTCAGACGCGGCCATTCGTCGAACTAGAGCTTTCGAGGGGCGGAGACTCTAGCGTCCCCAGGCGGAGCTGGCACGGAGCGGGCGTCGCTTCAAGAGGTTTGTAGGCCACCAGCCCAGCCAGCCGCCATGTCAGTCACCTGACACCTGGCCGTGCCGAGCCGGGCCCACACTCCTTGACCAGGCCGACACGAGCACACCTCCTCTTATACAGAAATAAACCATTTGACAATTTCTTGCACCCTTTTAACCAGTAGTACGTCTGGTGTAAGGTGTTTGATTAGCTTTGCACTGACTTCACATTGTACTAGAGGGATAAGGGGTGTACTAAGGGGACATATGTACGGGGCTCTGAGCTAGAAAAAAGACCCGCACTTACAATTTGCGAATGCAGTACCCATCTGACAATATTTGAATTAACAAAGAACTATTTGAGAACTAGCCAATAGTGATAACCGTAACTAGTATTTATTATTATTATTATTATTATTATTATTATTATTATTATTAGTACCGCGTCTTACTACCCGTTCGGGTTATACGCACTTACGCTAATGTGTAATAGTAGGGTGATTGTGAGATGAAATGGAGGACCTACAGTTTAACGTGGAATCCGAACCACGGTGGAGGCCTGGCATTCCCCACATTCACAAGATGTCTTGTCAGAGGTGAAGGAAGGGTTTGGTAATCAACTAGTATTTAAATGAATAATTTATTGATCAAATTGTATTAAATAGTAGTTATTGTAGTAATAATAATAATAATAATAATAATAATAATAATGTTACAATAATAAACTATTTAATAGATAAATTATAAAAATTTGTTTTTCTTTTTTTATTCTTTTCTTAATTTCAGCTCTGTACTCGTCTGGGGAGGAAGGATAAAGCGGTAAGGGGGAGTGGGGCAGCAAACTCATCAGTGTATTAATTGGCAAAATGTATGTCACCGGGCCTATGCAAATTATAGTATATATTGTATTAATTAATCCAACTCCCAATGTTGTATAAACAAGGTGTAGAGAGGTTATGCGAGGAGGTGGGTGGAACGTTGTGGGGCTGTGTGTGTGTGTGAAATGGTCACGGTGCAAAGACCACAAGACGTAGACGATAGAGAGACCACCATTATTGCTATTACTACTATCTCTAGTACTGCTAGCTACTGCTTACACACTTTCCCTGCCTCAGTCACTGACCTAACAGGGAGTCTGTGACGTCACAGCATCACAGCTGACACACTGCGCACTCTTACAGTGGTTTTGTTGTTTTACTACACCAGTAGTTTGGGATTTACGCGACTTGAACCGGGTATTTATAATCAGGAGGGACTTGACATTCTCCAGCGTTCGCCTGGAAAGAGAATGATAAACTGTTAATATAAATAGCACCTTAATGTCACTTGGCCGTGATTTGAGACACCCGACCACCCTAGTTTGGAGTAGAGATCTTCTAGATTCTCCAGCGCTCGCCTGGAAAGAGAATGATAAACTGTCAATATAAATAGCACCTTAATGTCACTTGGCAGTGATTTGAAACACCCGACCACCCTAGTTTGGAGTAGAGATCTTCAGATTCTGCTGCCGTTCTTGTTTAGAGTCGAGTTCGTTCGATCAAGCAATGAAATGTGGATACGCATGTACACTTTGTTCAATTTAAATGCGCACTTATCAGTAAATAGACCCACATCGGTGACCTCACGATATACTGTACTGTCGGTGATGAGGAGGTCGTGGTACAAATCCTGCCAGTATGTACTAAGGGCGTTTTTTTCAATTTAGTTTTCCAATTTAACTCCACGTAAACGCTGGAACATTTCTTCTGAATCCTACCTTGCCACATTTTCACAGCCTTCGTGGGCTGTAAGACGTGAGCACAGGGGTAGGGGGGAGTTGATATTTGTGGGGGGGAAGACGATAGGGGGAAGGAGGGATGAAGTGGAAGCCCCTCTGAAGGGTAACGTTTTTGCCACATTAGTTCCAGGTTGAATGACTGTAGTAAGTTTTAAATCACGTGGGAAATGAGTGAAACATTCCCCCAAAAATGTGTTCCCAGGTCTCACGGGCACCCCTATCCAACCCCCACCCCCCGTGACTAAGAATGTGAGCCATCGTGAACAGGTTCATGTTCCATACACTCATTCAAGTCTCCAAGAAAAGTTAATTATTTTTATGCTACCAAATTAATGTATAATTTAAAAACCGTGAATAAAGGAGACAAATGTATTAGATACTGTAAAATAACCTTTATTCACTAGTCAATGTCTAAATACAGATACAAAATGATAAGACATGATTTATCTCCCTAAAGATATCGTTTAAAATAGTCACATCAGCTTCCTGAAAAACGAGGAGGTAATGGCAAAATGATATCACCTACAGTCCATTCACCATAGGAATGGTGGTAGCCGACAGCTAGCAAAAGCTACCTGATTTATTCTCATGTAACCATTCGCCAAACCATTTGATCTGCAAGACGATATGTTGAGCTGTTGTCACTTGTGGCAGTCGAAACTTTCACAACATAAAGTTTTTTTTTATACAGGGTGGTGCGTGGGAAAGGGCGATATTAATACATGTGTAATACAACTTTAAAAAATGTAATTTCCCTACAAACATTTATATCTAAATGCTACAACTATGCCATTTATCAATTTCTTTACAAAAGTCATCTCTTAAAGATAACATCCTTGAGATGGCCACCTTCTCTTCTCATGCATTCCTGCATTCGTGAACACAAGTTCGTCGAAACTCGCAGCAACGTCTCAATGGAGATCGCTTCAATCTCTTAATTAATCCTAGCCTTCAGTTAATTAATACTTTGAGGACAATGAGCAACCACTCGAGTTTTAAAAGTTACCATAAAAAGAAATCACACACCGAAAGATCTGGTGATCTCACAGGCCAAATGATATTGCCATTCCTGGTCATGAGGTGGTTTCCAAAAAGCTCTCGTAAAGCGTCGATTGAGATTCTTGCCGTATGAGCTGTAGCTCCGTCCTACTGAAACCACGTGGGCTCAAATCACTGGATAGTTCTCTAGTTCATTGATAAGAATAATTTGATCCATGTTGACGTACCGTTCTGGAGCTACAGTCACCTCGTGGTTATTGTCATCCTAAAAAAACCCCCAAAAAATGGACCGACTATTTCTTTTGATAACACCTTACAGCACACTAACACTTTTTCACTGTGTTATGGTCGCTGGTGTAAAAGGCGAGGATTCTCCGAAGCCCAGTACTGAAAGTTCTGTTTATTAACACAACCCTTAAATGAAATTATGCATCATCAGAACTCCAAAGAATTTCTAGGAAATTTTAGTTTTCCTCACATTTTGCCAACAATTGTTCTTCTAAAACAATTTCCTATTGAAATCACAGGCTTTTAATTCCTGGGCTATCTGAATCCTGTACGGATGTAACTTTAAATCTGAGAACAATATTCTAGCCAAAGTGCGATGAGACAAATCTAATGATACTGCATGTTGCCGTACATAAAGCTGTGGACTACACAGGAACGAATCTCTGACTGCTTCGACAGTTTCTGACGTTCGAACATCATTTCTTTGTCCTGTGTGCTTCTTTCTCAACACTGAGACTATTGTTTCAACGTTTGAAACCCCTGTCTTTACAGCGTGAGATGACGAAACTGGATCATGACGCCGAAGTTGAAAGTGACGCTGAAATTCTCGTGGCGCACCTTCGTAACAATCATTGTTTATGTAAAATGCTTTTTACTGCAAATGCTCGATGCACACATGACAACTGCTCCATGGTAACTAAACGGCATTGACTGGGGAACATAATGATGTCATAACAGTCCTGCAAACTTAAACTATGGCCTTGAAATTAATTATTCAAAATCGCCCATTCCCACGCGCCACCCTGTATTTTCTTTTACGTGTTTTTATATTATTAAAATACGAACATGCCAAAAATAACCATTTGTATGTCTATTTCTTTGTGGAAGCGGTGTCTGTAGATCACTTACAACCGCTTTACAAACGAGAGCTTCTAAAATGTTTGTCTTCGATATATAAGTTAAGATGATGAACCAGCCGAAACAAGGGTGGTTGATGACGTCATACAAACCATGATCAGTTGTGTTCATGCGCATGTGTTTACAAAATAAAAACTTTTATTTTGGAACTAATATTTTTTATTCATATTTCTATAAGATATAAACAAATATCTATTTATTTAGGTGGCCAGTTAAAACAAGATATCAGTGTGGATATAATACCTTTTAATTTATTAACTGACTCAATGTTCGTGGGTTCAAACCCAGCTGGTGTCGACGGATTTTTCTTGAGCGATAAAAATCCGTAGCACAGCTTCCTTCGGAGGGGAAGTAAAGCCTTCGATTGTGTAAAATAACCCTATAAGGTATGTGAAAATACTTTTCTCTCTAAAATTGGTAGCCCCTCTCGCTATAGCTCATAGAAATTATCGTGTGTTGATACAATCAGTCGGTTCAGAAAGTGCACGTAAATACCTCAAATAAATAAAATAAATAAGAATGTATACATCCAGGAACCATAATATCTTCTGTTGCCAAAAACCACGAAACAAAACTTATAATAGTGATATTAATATTTTTTGTTATTTCAGTAAGTAACGCGAAACCCGAATATACGGTAATCCCCAGGGAAGTATTCTTGGAAGCGCTTAATAATCCTTTTTATTATTAATATTTTATTACTAAGATAATAACTATTTCCACGTTAATAACTCTCAACCAATGTTTGCAATAAAACATCTTAAGTCAGCTGTCAGCTACCACTCGTATGGCGAATGGACTATAGCTCAGCAGCGTATTGGTGTTGTCTCGCGAGCTGATGACGTCACAAGGACGGTCTTTGAACCGGGAACTGTTGAGCCACAGTTAAACATGAGTCACGCTCTCTCTCTCACTCATCTACAGGATGTTTACGATAGGAAAGGTGATAAGTAGCAGCTAGAAAAACTACCATGGAGCCACTCGTCAAACCATTTTAATTGTATCTTATGGCACATATGACCGGGAGGGACTTTGAGAGCCAGGTTAGGTTGCCTTATGTGTAGACTGTTAGCTGCTCTGGTGTCACAGAGCGTTACCCAGGGTACACCATAGGAGGTTGTCTACACGTCGTACCCGCAATGAGACAGTGTGATGATAGTTTGAATGATGCTGTGGAGCTGAGGTGAATCTTAACCTAACTTAAGCCTAGTTAACAAAACCCTGGTGACCCTTAAAGAGAGAAATATCAACTGTACCAGCTGGGAATCGAACTCGGGACCACTAGGTTCGTGGATGTGTGCACTGACCACAACATGGGACTGGTTGCCAAATTATATAATCTGCAAGGCATTGTTAATTTTTTTATATATAGTTTTTGGCAATCAAAACTTTCACAACAAACGATTGATTTTAGTTAATTTTTCCTTTTAACCGTTTTTAAATTATTACTCATATAAATAACCGTTTGGATTATTTTTTTGTGGAAGCAGCATCTGTTTTTAATTAAAATATACTTTTCAAACGAGAGCTTCTAAAATGCTGCGTTCTCTTCAAAAACTAATACGGTTAACCTTCCTAAACAAGATTAGTCGATGAGGCCATGCAAACGGTGTTCGGTTATGTTAATGTGCTGTTAACAAAATAAAAACTTTTTTTATTTTGAAAATAATATTTTGCATGGCTCTTTTTCTAAGTAGTAAAATCATAAATTTAATTTGATGGCCAGTTAATTATAACTTGAAACCAGTGTGAATATAAGAATTTTTAATTTATAATTTTAGGTACTCTAATATATCTTGTTGCCACAATCGCAAAACCAAAAACATGATAGTTTTATTAATATATTTTTTCTTTCAATTTGTTACGGAAAAACAAATTATACAGTAATCCTTAGGGAAGTATTATTAGAAGATAACACTATTATTTATAATAGTACTAATTAAATAACAATAATAATTTGCAAGTAGTTTGATATGAGTGACTTTAAACCATTGTTTGCAATAAAGAACGTTCTGTAAGTTGTCAGTAATCGCTCCTCCTACCGTAGATGGCCTGTAGGAGTCTACTCAACAGAGAGGACTAACTGGTTGGCGTAAGTAGTGACACACGCTTCAAACACTGATGTCTCATATAAACGAGAGATAATTCTGTACTTAATTCAGTAATGAATTTACAGCAGGTGGACTACTACCCTCTTAATACCCAACTATAAGGGCGACTATCAGAAAACAAAACAAGTAAAATTCGTTCACGGTAGGAGTTTACCTCTGAAAGGCCTTTTTCCCTACCAGAAATCTATTATATAGTAGGATATTGGTAGGAAAAAAGACCTTTCAGAGGTAAACTCCTACCGTGAATGAAGTATAGCTATCATGATTTAGGCGTAATTTGGTTGTAACGCAGGTTTAAACGGTGACCTGCTTCAGAGATTAAATGGTCTAAGTCATCCCTCTCTCTCTCTAGTAGACTGCTCTTAAGAGAAAGGGAATATCAGGGTTCGAGTCTCGGCTCGGTGTACTGAGAGTTTTTTCTAAATTGTTTTCCATTCTTCCTCTACGCAAATGTGGATACATTTCTTCTTCATTTAACCTTTCTAATCCATAACTTTTAGATTTAACAGCTTTGTGATTAGTTAAAAAAATTAAAATAAAGTCTGTAATAGGGGGCACACAGACCAAGAAAGGCCTCGCATCTTATTTGGTTCACAAGCTATGGAGAGGTCGTGGTTTGTACCCTGCCAGAAGAACTAAGATGTTTATTTCAGTATGGCTTCCCCACACTACCTTTACGCAAACGTGAGCACACTATATCAACTAGAACCTCCTTGTACCTGTCCCAGTAATGTAAATATTTGGATAGCTCAGAAGGCCACAAGATGTGGAGAAAGGTAAAAATAATCGGTGTATTTTATTTTCCAAGCCTCCAGTTCTCCAGGCGTACTTCACCATCCACCACAAACAGGGATAGCCACCACCCAGCACCCCACTCTACCACCAGGCTGTGATTCACCATCCACCACAAACAGGGATAGCCACCACCCAGCACGCCGCTCTACCACCAGGCGTGATTCACCATCCACCACAAACAGGGATAGCCACCACCCAGCACCCCTCTCTACCACCAGGTGTGATTCACCATCCACCACAAACAGGGATAGCCACCACCCAGCATCATGGTCATCAAACATTTCCCAACCAACATTGTAATCGATTAGAGGTTTTTTTCGCCCCACAGGACAGCATAAAAACAAACACTGATCGTTCATTGTGACACCCTATTGGTCGTGTTACCAAACCCTAGGGTTTTTCTTGTCAAGCGTTGATTGAGAAACAGTTCCTACGATACAGACACGTAGAGGGGGAGTTATGAAACCATGAGAGCTGTGGTTCGATTCCCAGCAGCTCCATTAGTTCCGGGTTGTGGGCGCGTTGAAGCGGGAAGGGTCCTTGCTGTGAACACTCGAGTGAGACAGTTTTAAGTGCTTTTTACTATATGGCTGTTACTACTGGTGTTTACAAACGGTTTTAAAACGCTTGAGATATTAAGGGGGAGATTGGCTTTTAGTGATCGATAAACGGTTTTTCATTATATTTAAGCATTAAAGCCAAATAAAAGGAATCAAATTGGATTATGTGAAATTAAGTCCTGGACTTTATTATATAAAAGGTTCAGGCCTATTTTATATACACAGGCTTTTATAGGGCTATTGTTTTCAAACAAACATTAGAAGCTTGAATACGTCAATTATCTATAATAATAAAAGGAAGTGTTTGTTTGTTGGGGGGTTGTTTGTGTGCGATGCCCAGCCAAATCTGTGGCAAGCAGAGATCTGAAATATTTAACATAGGTGGATGGAGGGCCGGATTGCTAAATTTTTAGTTATGCTATTTTTAACAAATTTTTGAAGAAAATATTTTTAATCTGATAATTAAATTATCATGGCAAATCGGGCACCATGGGGGGCACCATTGGTTCCTAAAATTCAAACCTACCTTAGCTCAGGAAAAATATATTCTTCAAGGGGTTCTTTTCCAAATTATGAAGCAGTGATGATTTGGTTTTCAATATACGTGGCCCTACATCATGGTTTCATACGTGTCTACAAAATAAATAAAAACTTACTAACTTACTAACTTACTAAGCTGACAATCATTTCCTGATCTGCCCTTGTCAGAAACTATCACCTTAGTTTTGGAAACATTTAAACGATGCTCCATTCTGCCTGTCACTACATTCATTGTCATTTGTACACCTAACGCGTTCTCTCAAGTATCCCTCATACACTTATCCATGAATACATTAAACAACCATGTAGACATAAAACAACCTGGTCTCACACCCTGTTAACCGTAAAACTAGTCGCTCAAAGCACCTGCCACTCAAACAAACGCTTTACTTCCATCATATACCACCATTTAAAAACCATGCATCCACAGAACATTCCATAACATACTCCTATTCACCCGATCTTACGAGTTCTCCATATATCAACTTTCCTAATTACTGTCATACATTTTTCCCTCAGTTGTTGCAATGCAAATATCTGGCCCGTGCAAACTCCACCTGACATGAAAACACATTGCACACCTCAAATCTTGTCAGTAGTTTTTTCACGCACCCTCTCAACTAAGGCTCTCCAGAAAACTTTGATTGGAATACTCAACAACCTAATTTCCCTAGAATGTTTACAGTCACTCTCACTGCCTTTGGCTTTGTATGAAGGAACACTGAGATAATTCTTCCAGTTATTAGGAACAGTCGAAATACCAGCACACCCAATGAATAAATCACACAATCTTGAAAGTAATGTCATGCCCCTACACTTAAGGATTTCACTTGTGATCCCAACTACACCCTGTCCATACTGTCTCCATCGCTATCTTATAATGTTTTCATCCCAGATAATCCCAACACGTTCATTCTAAATGGCATAGATCTTTCTTTGCACTCTTTGTTTTGTTCTCTTTACCCACTTCCAGAACCGCTTCTTATTTCCTTCAAAATAATTTTGGACTATTTCTCCATCTTTTAATCTCATTTGCTCCTAACTCTACTTTACTAAATTGTTTGCATTCATATCTTACTCTTTGTATGTGTCCCACGACCTCTTAAGTTATGTTTCAGTCTTCCCAGCAATCCTTTGTTTGTATACTTCTTTCTTTTATCCCGCAGCTTCTTTCACCTATTTATTCCACCACGCATCTATTTTTAAATTTCCCACCACCACATATCCATTTTTAAAGATGTGTATTCTACAACTGTCGTGTGAGACAGAGGATGTCAATGTTGACAGATATAATATATGTATAGTGAGCTACCTTTTGTTAATGTAATCTATTCTATATTTATTTGTGTAAACCCTTAAACGTAATAAGGATGCACACTTAGTTTACTTTGAAAGATAGGAATATTACCTTTGCGTAGCTTCCCCATAATTTAGACTTAAATATAGAGCCATACCGGATTTCGTAAAGGTGCGACCGCTACCTTTTAAAGAAATCAGATGGTGCATTCCAGTACTTATTGCAAATGACTTTAATGCACGATTATAAGGCAAGCCTTTACACACAAAGTAAATTATTTAAGAGCTTGTGGCACCACCGATTAGCCGATATATTGAATATAAGATTGTGCTTCAACCAATCGCATCGGGGTGCGGCTTTATTCCTTTTTCATTTGACAATAGCGAAATTTTAAGCCAGTAAGCTAATATTTTAATTTAGATATAGTTATTATATTTTGTGGTAAAACGGTTTCAATGGTCTTGACTGTTCACTAATGAAGACTCCAGGCTACCTCATCACGACGTGACGCCTGGTTGGAGCTGTATTACATACTGACACTACGCGTCATCCTTGGAGTCTCGATTCCGAGATGTAACCAAGGTGGTCATACATTAAAACCGAAGTCAGCTTTTTGAGTGTCCACAAGTGTCTTGCATGTATCGTTTTATCAAACACACTTTGAAATGTTGGTTAGATACTCACATTGGGACCACTTTAATGGCCACATGGTCTAAATGGTTGGTCACTCTTGAAATCGACTAGACTCCCGATGTCAGGGAGATTGGGGTCAGAATCACCGTTGGATGTACTGGGTCTTGTTTTCAAAACTTCCACCACGCAAATTTAAGTACACTTCCTCTAAATATAACCTTCCTCGTCTTTAGCTCACTAGCGTAATTAATACTTATGTGTATAAGCCAAAAAGGTAGTGAGTGAAACGTGATGCTAAAATAAGTATTTCTTGTAAAGTAAGTATAGTGATAAAGCTTTGAGGTCTTATACAGACTACTTGGTGATGACCCACATTGGCGTCAGGACTACAATGTAGCTAATTGCCAGTGACGAGGTGGTCCGTATTCGAATCTCGGTTGCGTACATCCAAATTAGTTTCCCACATGGGAATTATCAATGTGTTTTCCCCATAATTTCTCCCAACTAATTCGGGTGAACTACCTCTAAATTACCTTTATCATCCCTACTCCCTAATTTAACCGGTGACCAACGTGATCGTTCAAATAAAAGAACTTGAAGACTAAAGATAGAATTATATTTTGGTGTGTTTGCGTCTAGATCTAAACTAAATTATATTCTATACAAAGTCGTAGTCGATTTAGTCAATTAATTTAAGAGGCCAACGACATATTTTAAAGTCATAGTAGTGCAAGATGTTTGACGTACCAGATGGCAAACTCCACCTGAAGAGCTTATCTGCAGGCTGGTGACCCCGTGACACACTTTACACGCCCGCCTAGGCCCACATTCTTTTTATTGTCGACTTTAAACTGACTCTTGGTTCATTTAATGTAGTTTGTAGAAGTACACTGTTCAAACTAATAGCTGTTGATTTTTTCCCCTCTTAGCCGTGGTTACTCAAGTGGGCAGTGTAGCAATGAACGAAGTTTACCTCTCCAGCTGACGACTGGCAGTGCCAGATATCGGAAACTGGCGCGGTGGTGCATCGTTGGCTGCAAGAAGTTATACATACATCCAGGGGCGGATCCAGATCCTGATCACATGGGGGTCATAGTTATTTACAATGTTAGATTTTTGTTTAAAGCCATTTAGTAGTTTCTCATTCTAGTTTTTGAAAATTGAATTATTTCAGAAACTAGGTTATTTGGGGTGGTCCTCGGCTGAAATTTCTTCAAAATGACATGCATCTATAAGCTATTTGGAGCTGTCCTCCCCTAGACGTTTATGAAATTTGGATGACCTTAGAAGCTATTTAGAGCTTAAATCTTTAAATGTAAAGAAAAAGTTTTCAATAAATTCCCGGATATCCTCGAAAAATATTCAAGAACTGATATCACTACATTAATAAAATTAAACTTTGTTTCTACTCAAGTAATATTTGATTTATTTGGACCAAAAGAAAACTCCTGCAAAACCACTTACCTTTTCTTGCGTTCCCTAGAACCAGACCTTAAAATTTGAAATGTTACACTCTGAAAAGTCCACTTGTTTCGGTTGATCATTAAGACCTAAATGCTCGGGAAACAAAGGTTAGCTAGTAAAGGAGTGGAGTAGATTGTATCTTTGTGAATCAATTAATGCAGTGGCGTGGTTATCATTATGAATAATAGTAAACTGAAATTATATATGAATTAATGTTATCTTATAAGTTATCTCCATATATTTTTAAAAATATTATATTCATCCCGATTTTTTTTATATTATATTTATCCCAATTTTTGTGCAATAAGAAACGACAGAATTTATAGCGGCACTCTCAACAAGATATATATCAATTATCCTCCTTCCATTTTATATGACTAGTTTGAGACTAGAGTATTTAAAAACAATTTCAACGCACATAGTACACAAAACAATTATGTCTTCAATCTCACAACTAAAAGTAACTAAAAGAATTTAAAAAAATGCTCTAATGTCCAAACGTGAAACATCCCTAGTTACATATTCTTTATACACATATTGGCATTCAAACAAATACTTTTTTTTTAACTAACTTGTAATATAATATATATTTTTTTTACGTAAAATAGTTTATACTATAGACCGCTATAGGTAAAAAAATGTGATTTATATTTAATTTGCATATATGACTCAATTAAATATTTGACTTCATTTAGCATATTTTCACATGAATTTGTAGTTAAAGTAGGCAAAGATAAACCAACATAATTTTTGTTGCCAAAACTGATGACATTTTACTATTTTGTTAATTTTATTTTATAGTCATTAATACTACTCATATGTATCAAAATTGACAGATGCAGCCTGCAGGTCACATGACATGACGTATGAATACGTTAAATAAATCTAGTAGCTTTCCTAGCTGTCAATTAATGCTAGCATGACTGTCCTTGAGATGAAAGCCCGGTCATTCATATTGAAGTAATTCCTGCCAAACGTTAGCCTGAGCTACACACTTGATTTATTCTAACTTTTAAATGGGTTACTCAAATGTAGAGTACCGAGCTAGACTGAAACTAGTGTCTACTCTACCAAACTTGCGATGACATTGCAGATGATGCCAAGACGACGATAGGACTATCCAGTTGAGTGGCCAAAAGGAACCCGAGGAGAAATCGCCAACAGCCGCTCGCAATGAGGAACCCTATGAAATCGCGATTAAACACCGTCACTGCGCCTGTGCAAAGCACCTACAGCGAGAGGCATACGCTGGACGGCAAATTAAATAACGCCATATCATTAGAAGACAAGATTACCGTGGTGTGAGCATGGGCCACTTATCCCCCCTTTTCCTCCGTGTCAGTTCAAACACGCGTGTTCAGTATTCATGGGACAATCTTGATTATATTTTATACGTCTTGTTTAGTTAATGGATTAGTTTTTTTAATCGCTGTGTTTTACTAACCTTTCGGGGTAGCCGCAACTAATTATACTTATTAGGTAAGGATGAAGAAGTTAGAGCTAAGAGAGAGGAGTGAAGATTGTGGAAATCTGTTTAAGAAGAAAATACCCTCATTACACCCAGCTGGTATCCGAGCCCCGATCTCCCCGTTACCGGAAAAATCAGACTAGGTAAACTTGACATTTAATCTGCTCGTCCACCGATAACGGTAGTTAATATTTTGAATAATTTTATAATTTAGAAATAGTTAAGACAAATTTTGTTGAAATTTTTTCCTAAGACTAAAATAATACGTACGGCTCCATAGTTATTAATGACTTGATCTTGGGGGTGGGAGGAGGTCAAGGTTATTTAGGGTGTTTAGGATAATAGCTCATAGTAAATGCAAGCAAAGAGACAGTAAAACTACAGCGATGACCAAGTGTGCAAAAAAACACTAGACTGATGCCTTAAACCATGTGGTCACCAGTGTGGGCTAACTTGGATTTATTTTAATGATGTTTCCAGTTCAAATTTGTACCAAGGGCTTCCAGTTATAGTCCAGTAAAAATACGATTTGACCCAGACAAAATTGCAACACAAATGTTTTTGGTATCGATATGTAGATAAAAATGAGCTGAGCAACATATCCAAAATCCACCAAAATCTCCCATATGGAAAAGCTCATTTTGGGGGTCACAAGGTAGTTGTTTGTGGTGATAGTATATAACACAAATTATATCAGTATAAAGTGTTGTTTATTATATTATTTGTATTTGTAGTACATGTAATATATAATGTTTGAGATTAAATTGTAATACCGTATATACATTAATGTTTACAGCAAGAGATTAGTTAAATTACATTTTGAAGGTAGAGGGTATTTTTAGTAAAAAAAACTTTTTTTTGTCGTTTTAAAATGTTTATAAATCAATATAGTTTAACACTTATCACTTCTTACATATATTTTCTGGTCATATGTTGTTGTTTTTTGCCAGAAGTAGTCATATAACTAATTTTAATCATAGTTTTCCTAATATTCTGCATACTCTCAGTTAGAACAATTACTAGTCCCCCTGCATTTGCCACAAGATAACGTACATGACAATTCATGCTTTCGGCGTGTACATCTTGTGGTTTCTCATCCAGTGGCACAGTTACACCGAATGATGCTCAAAAGTTTTGGAAGAGCTGGTTTCTTGTCTGTCATGGTCGCTACGTACATCACTCCGGCAAGATGCCATAACCACTCTTCTGGTTCCAATCCGGATATACCTTGCCATTCCATTGTTTGTAGGTAAACTCTAAAGTAATGGAATTGTGCTGCGGCACGTGTTGGAGTCTTTGAGATTCAACAAAAGCTGACGATGAAGAAACTTTAGTCACAAACAGTCTGTGCCTTAAAGATGGCCAAGATTCTGATAATTTACCCTTGTAAACACATAGAAGAGCTTGTTCCCCGGCTGCTATCACATCTTCTTTTGAAGCACCAGGCTTACAAAACAGCACACTTGCTTTTTGGAACTGCTTAGATGGAAGGACGAATGAAAACGCATCTTGCTTTCCAACTCCATAAATAGTTGACGTTGTGTCACAACCAAGGAAAGCGTGAATTAACAAAATGTTGTCACATAGGCTCTAAAGCTGTTGCTTAATGTTGTTTATATGCCAGGCCTCCGACTCTGTTTTAAAATACAATGAACGGGTGTTCGCTTGGCAATAATGTAACAGCAGTATTAGCAAATCTGTATCATTCTCTACAAGACAGGTATCATAAAACTGAGCCTTAGATTTCGCAGTAGTGGCAATCATAACATCTGCATCACCAGATGCATATGATACTGAACATCCTGATGAAGTGAGTTTCTGTCCAATAAAAGAGATAATACGTTCTTTGTTTCTAGAATTTAGAAGGAATACATCCTTTTTTTTGTGAGTTTCATAGTGCCAGAAAATTCAATCACTGGGCACTGAAGACCTTTTGTCCCCTGTAGGTGAGTGATATATTTTGTAGAAGGTCCGCTACCATCAAACGTAACAGAATCTTTCCCAAAATGCTTGGTGACGTATGAAACGTAACCATTACAAATGTTGTCTACGTTATCCCAATTTGCCATGGTCTTTGTTGGATAAGCCAGCCACCATCAATCACGTATATGCTCTGATTTGAAATCCTCTCAACAGACTATTCTGCCTTAAAGGTTTTTCAGATTGCAGCTGCTAAAGATGGTTTGTTTGGTTTTCAGAAAACTTGGAAGGACTTAAACAAGGAAGGGGGGTATGTACACAACTCGTAAGACATTATTTCTTCCATGTCCGGACATTCTCTGCTAGCGACAGTTGCCAAGCGTTGGAAAAGTAGGGCCTGGTCAATATGGACTTCCTCACGATCAATTTTCATTGCTGTCTTATATCCCATGGTCACAGCTTTATCTTTCTTTTGAAATGTGTGTCTGCTGCTTTCCCTGTTATGTCCGTAAGTATACACAAACCAATTTCCTTGGCTGTATTTACATTCACCTCGATAGATTCTTCCACTCTGGTTACGATGTTGCGTAACTCGCACGCTTCACTGAATGGCTCGAGTGGTGCTAGAAAATAAATGATGGCCTGTGTGTCTGAAGTATCTTTCTGTATGCGTGATTGTGGCACTTCAATGTGCGTATTGCTTGTGGAGTAGGTAAGCCCAGTAAGTTCTTGCATAAATTAATTTATATGAGCACAGATAGGCATTGATAGCACCCAGATAGACCGTTGACTATCCATCATATCTCGTCATCGTGTCAAGCCTCCAGTCGTTTTCAAATTCCTTATCAATGCCTGTTCAATAACCAAGTCAGGTGTGAGGCCCACACACAGACAATCACTTCTCATTATTATGAAATGTCCACAGCTATTGTTAGAATCCACTGATGCTGTATTCCTAGACCTTAGTAATCTGGCTTGTTCAGTCTCAGTTGCGTTTGGGCTGCTCCTTTTGTGAAATCTTGCAATCCTTCTTTTATCACATAAATCTCGCCTGCATGCTGTGTGCACGATTTTACCAGGTTGAGCATTCAAAAGATCACCTCGTTTCAAAGCAGCAGCATTCAAATTGTCTGCCCCTTTTAGCGTTAGTACAGGAACATGGCTACTTTCGCTGACAGTTTTCTCACATATAATGCCATCCTGCAACATATAACAAATCATTCGTTACGAATCGGAAAATAATTCAATTGAAAATATATAATTAAAATCAAAGAATTACTGCAGGCAAGTACTGTAACATGAACAGATTATTATTTATCGTAGCCACAAACAACAACCTACTGACCCCCAAAATAGGATTTTCCATAAGGGTAATTTTGGTGGATTTTGGATATGTTGTTCAGCTCATTTTTATCTACATTTTAGTACCAAAACCATTTGTGTTGCAATTTTGTCCGGTTTCCCTATTATTTTTTCCTAAATTGACTGGACTATTATCTCAATAGACCAATAAGGTTTCTTATTAAAAATCAAAGCTTATACTTTGATTAAACTTTCTAAATTGACATAAATGTACCATAGTTTAGTCAAAGTATGATTGTAGGTTCAAAAAATAAGTTAAATAATATTTTAAAAAATACGGGTCAGATCAGTTTCGACAGCTGCTCCTTGGCTGAACCAATGTAACATTCTCTTAGTAGATTGAGATCCTGTCTCACCCCACGGATAGGACTTGAGGTAGGGATGTAGGAAATGCGATAAAATGTCCATGTTCTTGCATTTTTTATATCAAAACAATTTGTTGGTTAAAATAATTCAAATAATTCTTCAGTAGAAACATAAAAAGTTTGATTTTCTTCACAATTTAACCTCAAAAGTTCTTGAATAGCTGTCAAAAAATTTCTGAAATTTAATGACAGATTTTTCTATTCATTTAAAAGTTTCTTATCTAATACCATTATGCTAATGACAAATATTTAACAACTGTTGGTATCACTGTGGAGAAAATTAATCTCTATCTTTCTACTGGAGTAATATTTTATTTATTTTGAAAAAAAAATGTTTTCCTATAAAAACTGCAAAATCACTGGCCTTTTCTCACGTCCTTTCCACTTCCACCTTAATAGGCCGTGAGATGCGTTTGTGATCACATTTCCTCTCAATAAACCAAGGAGAAATATGGCAAAGTTGGCGCTGCTACCTTTATCCAAAGTGGCGCCTAAATTATATTTCTAATATATCAACCAAAGGCCTTTTAAAAGTTTCACTGACAATTATTGGTCTCGCCGAAAACCTGCTATCTTAAATGTCACGAAAAGGAATACAACTCCTGTTACATAGCAGCGATTTAAACGATACAACTACCTTTCCTTTAAGACTGTCGCTTGGTCTACGTTATGTCATCAAGACTTGGTGGATTATCATAATAGAAAACCGCAGGATCTATGGATTTAATTTGTAGAAGAGTTCTTCCATATCCAATTTATAATTGTATAATTAGTGTCATCAATTATAAATCACCTGCATCGGTGGGCACGTGGACTAATGGTTTCACTGACTATGGAGCTGAGCTGATTGTGTTGAGGGTGCTTTTCCCTAAATGGTTTCTCACTCTTCATCCACAAAAGTGCGGGTAAATTTCCTCTAAATTCCTTATCCCTGCTTAATTAATGTAATCAAACTATATTGTTTATTTATATAATACCGAAAATTTTACATTTAAAAATAGAAGATAGGCCTTTTTATGGTTACGATGCTATCATAAAAAATAAAATTAAAAAAATAAATACATTATTTCCTTTATTACTAGTGATAGAAAGGTTGGGGATAGAATCCCAGCTGGGTATACTAAGTCTTCCCCTAAAATTTTCTCCATTCTCCTTCCACACAAATGCGGGGACATTTCTTGTAAGTTCTACCTTAATCCTTCCTAACCCATTAGTTTAAATCTGTGTATATCTTGGATGGGTAGTGAAAATCGAAGCACGGAAAAAAAGCTAGAAGTTAGGCTTCATGAAGTAAAAAACTATATCGATTTAAGAAATGCCATGATTGGAAAATACCTGTATGGTTTTAATGGCTTTGTCCATAATACTGTGTCATGTTGCCATTTTGAAATATACATTACACCTACACATTCATCCATCGAAACTATACCCTGATTTTGGCAGAGAGCCCGTTCTGAAAGGCTAGACTCATCCCATTTCTCGTGTGCTACTGTGTGGTTTGTCTTTTCTTTTTTTCTTTAACCGAGAGAGATGGTGGTATTTTGACTGGTTGCCTGTGTGTGTAGACTTTCAGAAGCTCTGGGGGCGCAGAAGGTTTCCCAGCTTACACCTATGGAGAGGTTCTACACGTCACACCTGCAATGAGATGATGTGATGATAGTGAATATGAAGGAATGAAACCCAGGCGTGAGCTTAAACCTAACTTAAACCTAACTAACCAAACCCTGGTGACCATTGGGATTAATACCCTTAAGAGAAATAAATACCCAAGATACCAGCCGGGAATCGAACTTGGGACTACTAGGTTCATAACTAGGTGCACTAACCACTCCCTCACTATACCACGGGGCTGGTTTGTATAGTAGACCTAATATTTTAGAATAATAAAAGCCCTTCCAGAAATGACTTCCGACCTAAATCATGTTACAGCCTTAATTTGTTCAACAAGACCCTAACTCTCTCATACCTCAGAGAAGCCTTGGGCTAGGAGACCTTGAACGGTTGGCCATAGCCGGACATATTTACAACATGGCTAGCTGGAAGAGAGTATTAGATAAACACAGCCGGCCTGGTTTCTCCAGCAAGCTGACGACGTCAACGCACATTTTTCTTCTTCTTACTCGCTATAGTGAATTTATTGTAGTTGTAAACATTTTTACCTCAAAATTATGATGAATCTGGACGTTTTATGTGCTCCTAAGCTCAAAAATGGGATCTTCTGTCCTTCTGTATTTTCCCAACAATCTTAAGTGAATCATTAAATATATGTATTACTTTGTTTTTTTTTACCATTGGGCATACAGATGCTCCGCTATTTGTTCTACGTAAATGTTGGCTGTTGGCAACACTGGCGGTTAGGAATGAGATCCAAACAAGTTGAAACTTTAAAATATAGTAAGAATTAATTTTTAATGTTTCAAAATATATATATATATTTAATTAACTTTTAAAATGTTCTTAACAAGTTTTTAGAACTTACTCTTTTCACATAAACCCCCTCAGACAATAAAACATATATTTAGCCAATAGAAGCATTGCATGCTTAGAAAGGAACATATGCTAAAATGCATCCCTTATTTTATTTGGGAAAAGGTGGCATGGTTCAAATCCCGACTGGATGAACTTGGAGTATTTTCTTACAATATGGCTCTTCATAAGATGTCCAAGTGAGTGCTGGTGTATTTCCTATTGAGGGCGCACGTAAGCAGATGAGCATAGTTTTAAAATTAATTTGATCATAATACAATTTGAAACATATTTTACCAATTTAACAAGCACATCAGTAGGCCACAATATCATCGTAATTAAAGTATATAAACTTGGTATTTTATATTATAAAATATTACCAAGATTAATATTTACTTATGAAACTCGATTATTTGAATTTTATTTTAATTGAACTATTTTATTTTTACACACACACATATATATATATATATATACACTTGTCGTTATCACTAGTTCATGCTCTTCTGATTAATCATATATATTTTTATTTTATATATATATATTAATGTAATTCATTATTGAAAATTACAACTTGTCGTTGAAACTGCCCAATAAATGCTATCTTATCCAATTGGATTTGATATTTTAAGTGGTGACTTTTTATTAGTAACATATATTTGAATCTTTAAATACAGCTCACAAAAGCCACCCGAACACTAATAAAAAGCTTTCATTTTTATATAGCGCTATCATGAATTTAGTGTTTTGTATCTCTCAATTGACAAATAGACGCTATAATTTGTTATGACCTACATTTTTAGAGCTGTATTATAATATAAAGGTATCATGATTTATATTTGAATGAATTTTTACCCAATATAAAAACATTCAAAAAGGTATCAACAAAATAAATGCTTACTAACAGGGGAAGGGTGTTTTATTCGTTATCAGCCAATGTCTAAATGTTATCCTATTAGTATAAGCCGGATTCTTTATTAGTTTAAAGTTGCATTAAAGTTTGGTACTTCTTTAAATGACTTTGAATTCCAGAATTAACGTGGTCTTTAATTTATGTACTAAAAATATAATTATTTTAATCAATCCCAACTTTAATATCATTGATAAGTTTTCTAATTTTATCAAGTTGACGCGCTTTATACTACTTACGAATTAATTGTAAGCAAATACCTTTTCAAGATGATTAATATTTGCTGACACATTTAAAAAACATTACATTTTGTAAGTTTTTTATCATTTTTGAAGATTTTTTTATATTTAACAAATATATTAGGTAGTTTTATAAAGTAATATAATAAATAAAATAAATTTAATCTATCTGGATTGTTTCTTGATTAGTTGGATTTTCACTTTTGACATAATTTTGGGAATATACCTTTTCTCCGAAAAAAGGCTGCACATTAAGTCCTTGCCCATAAAAGAAACCTCTTCGTATTTAACTAAATCAAAAGCGTATAGCGTGAATGGGTAATGAGACCTGGTGTTGAAAAAAACTAAGTCGACGTCTAAAACCAAACATGTCCCATTGTACTTTTAGAACGTGATTATTTTTCAATCCTAGTACCATACAAATTATTATAATTTGAATGAAATTAAGGTAAAATTTAGACATCTTTGTTTCAAAGAGAATAGTGAAGGAAGTATATTTGGTTTTGGAATAATTTGTATTCATACTTTAACAAATATGGTATATTAGTTCAAAATAATCATGTATATTTTAATGAATCATTAGAAATACATTTTTTTTTAAATATTTGTTGTTTAATGATCCAGAAAATAAGGCATTTCAGTGTGATATTTGTTTAAAAAAACTTCTGGCCAAAACAAACCTAACAAATTAACAGCGAGTTGCGCATGTGACTGAAAGCCTATACGCCAATATAGGACACTGCTTCAATTTTTAAACGCATCGTATTTTCAGTTAATTACCTTTAACAGAAAATACATTCTCAGAAAGAATATAATTTATTATTTTACTTAAAAACATTAAATAAAACATAAAATTGTCTAATATGAGATAAATTTCTTTTTCTGGATCTATTTGAACAAGGTGACCTGGTGGTCTAGGGGTAATGTGTCAGACTTCTATGCTGGCGGCCGGGGTTCAATCCTCGGTCCCGGCACAGATTTATCTGATTACCAAACCCTTCCTTCACCTCTGACAAGACATCTTGTGAATGTGGGGAATGCCAGGTCTCCACCGTGGTTCGGATTCCACGTTGAACTGTAGGTCCTTCATTTCCTCTCACAATCACCCTACCATTACACATTAGCGTAAGTGCGTATAGCCCGAACGGGTAGTAAGACGCGGTGCTAATAATAATATTTGAACAAAGTATTAAGTTGTACCATTAGTTGACACGTTATATTATAATTAAAGTTATGTGTTCACACAAGATTGAAATCACTCTAAGACTAAGAAAGTTAAGGCCAATAACGATACTTAATTTGGAATACGTGGGTGGACTAACCCCTCGTATTTTGGAAGAGCCAAAGTTGTAGAGAGACGGTAGCTGCGGATTTTCAGAGGTCTATTGTCAAGGAAGGAGGTTTATTCTTCCATTTGTTGCAGTACAGCTCTCCAGCCTACTAAACGAAACATCTTGGGCCTCTAAAATAGGGGCTGGTTTACTGGTTTACTACCGTACCTCCCTTCTTGATATATTGCGGCAATCACGGCTTGTGTACAAACTGAAAACAGATGATTTATTGGATCCTGTGCAGAGGGATATTCTTGAAGCTTGGTAGTAAGCCTATATACATAAAGCTTTACACAAACTTTACAAAGTGGTCGTATAAAATCGAACACTCCTGGGATATCTGCTAAGATAGGATAAACGGAGTTTATAGTTGTTGTTTTGTTTACCACGCCTTATTAGCACTACGGGATCACAACATATTTACACCCATGGGCTAGTGATGACAAGGATAAGGCCCAGTACCCGCGAGTGCCGTGGACCCGGTGCCCACGAGCGACGCGCGTCATCTTTACAGTCGCGTCATGTGACGGTACTCAGTGTAGTCAGAATGGAGGACGAAATACAATACTGATGAAATGGAAGCCATAATGCTAAAGCATCATGCCGAGTTCCATCTCAATATTTTTCTAATAATTTGTATGGATTGAGAAAAAATATTTTCTATATATAGTGTAACTTTGTTTATAAGAACTAACTGGGACCATATGTCATCAGTATAACCCGGATTATTCGCAAATTATAGTAAGAGTGCATTAAAACATTTATAAAATACTTGAAACATCTTACAAACACAGTTATCTTGTAAAATAATGAGTAGAAACCGGATGTTAGTCAAAATGCCTGTACATTATTGTTACAGATATAATTAAGATGACCTTTAAGTTAATGTCAGGGTATTAGACTTGTGTACAACAAAGATAGGTTTGCCTGTTTTATCCACTCCCGGATTGTCCTTATCAGCGCCATGGCTTCAAACCGACCTAGGCCGAGAGTTGCGTCCAAATAGACGTAGGTCGCTATTGTGCACTGCTTTTAGCGGTGGCGCAGCGTCACAGGACGCGACTGTGAAGATGATGCACGTCACTCGTAGGCACCGGGCCCTAGGTTTGGAAGAAATGCTCCAGAATTTTCTTGAATGTATTTGAGCACCAAACCATCCGTCGCCGGCAAACTAGACTATACGTGCTAGGAGCCTTTGTCCCACGGATGCGGTTAGGTTTTAATCAGAGGTTGTGAAAAACAAATACAGATTGATTGACAGGTTGATTTAGTTCAACTCCAGTTTTCTTGGCGGTTGACGTAGGAAGACCAGGTTTGATCCCCGAAAGGGTGCACTGAGAATAGCTATTCCTTAAAAGGCTGGTTACTAACTATTTTCCCTTAAAATCATCCATCCTATACTGTTTCATTTGATGGTTGAATATAATTTAAAAACTTAATCTTAAAAAATAGAGACCCGTATCAGTGGGCACACGGACGAAGACATTGGTCTCGGTCTCGTCTAGTCAGTTTTAAGCTTTACTAGTTTCAGTGAGATCAGTATTCAATTACCAGCTGGTGAACTGTGGTGGGTTTTTTATCCTAAATGGTCTTCCACTCTCCTTCTCTGTATATCAGTAAAATTTTCTCTAAATTATGCTTACATCAACCACTCCCCAGACGTCCACAGGGGTTCATAAACTTTACGATTTACGATTACATAACTCTAATAGTATACCCAATATGTCCCCAATGTCACTTCCTTCGTATTGACAAGGTGATCATCACCAGTCCTATTAGGAACCAGTATGACATCAAGAAATTTGTCAATATCTAGGTTTTACTTTACATATTGATAGCTTGGAATAAAACAGCTGAAAGAAAATCATAAGGATTTTTTCATATTTATTAATAGAAAAAACAGCAAATCACATATACAGAGACTAGCTACAACTAGTGAGATTTTTCCTTGCCACTTTTGCGCAATCAAAACATCAATCCTTATTAATAACTGTGACAGTTTATTCTAATTTAAAAAAAACTCATTTTAAAATTGCTCATAGATCAAGTCCCCCATGCCTTCATTATTTGGTTTCTCCCACATGCTGCCAAGTAGTGTGTACAAACACCCCCCTTCACCCCTGGTTAATAACCCCTGCTAGTGTGACTATGTGAAAATCCCGGACGGGTAGTAAGACGTGGCGCACACAACGACCAAAAATACAAGCTCCTAGAAGTGAGATGGCAGTATATCGTATATTTACTGTGACGTGACTTAATCTAGGCCTGTTGGAGCCGTGATGCTGAATCCGTCACGGAACCCCCTTCCTCGTGACCTAGTTTCCATCAACATGTCCACAGCTATTGTTGGCAGGAATAAATCTGACCCCACTTGTTCTTCTTAAACACCCACCCCATCTTCTCCCCTGAAAACCTTGTCAAGATTTTGTTTTTTGACAAACCCTCGCTTGTGTCCAATGGATGCAGTTTGGGGTTTTAGGTCGTACTTTTGAGTGTGGGTGTTTTTTTGTTTTGTCAATATAAGGTAATAAACAGCTTCTTCTAAGGCCAGATGAAGGAGGCAGCAGATAAGTAAGAGAAACTTGCGTCTAAAGTCCATCTAAGGTGGGGGTCTATGCTAGGGACAGCCATTAAATTACGTAAAGATTTTTGGGGAGAGAAGAAATTATTTATTTTCTTGCATTGTCTTACGAAAAGGGGTTATGGATCATAATATTTCTCGTGTAAGATTTGTTATCGATATTGATGGTGAGACAATTTTTTTTTTTTAAATTGTCAGAAAATTCTTACTTGTTTCATTTTCATTAATTGTCTAACTCAACTTTAATAATTAGTTTTCACAGTTTTATAGAAATAGATTTCATATCACTCGCTTTATAAATATAAATATTAGCACCGCGTTACTATATACGCTTATGTACTAATTATGCCAATGGTTTGAGGGTTTGGGAAGGTTAAATGTAAGGGATGTTTACCCGTATTTGTGTGGAAGTAGAGTAGAAAGATCTTTTGGAAAAACCACCCTCAGTACACCCGAACGAGACTCGAACCTCAATCTCCCTATCATCGGCATTCTAGTCTATTGCGAGAGTAGCGCGTTAGACCATGTGGCCACCCAAGCGGGTTCTAAAAATAATAAAATGATATAATCTACCAGATCGTAAAAAAATACGTCAGAAAGGGAGGACAGAAAATCCTACTGTCCCTTACGTAGGGGTAGTGGGTGCAGGGGTGGAGGAGGGGGTCAAAATCATGGAAAAAATAAAGCCTTACGTAATTTAAGAATGGCCCCTAAGTGACAGCAAGCAGAGTTTTTGTTATTGCAAACAATGTCTGAAATTATTTCGTATTTAGATGAGTCTATAACCGCAATTAACAAATACAGTATAATGGCTTTGCTATTTAATTAATCTTATTATTATTATTATTATTAGCACCGCGTCTTACTACCCGTTCGGGCTATACGCACTTACGCTAATGTGTAATGGTAGGGTGATTGTGAGATGAAGTGGAGGACCTACAGTTTAACGTGGAATCCGAACCACGGTGGAGGCCTGGCATTCCCCACATTCACAAGATGTATTGTCAGAGAGTGAAGGAAGGGTTTGGTAATCAGATAAATCTGTTCCGGGACCGGGGATTGAACCCCGGCCGCCAGCATAGAAGTCCAATACCTTACCCCTAGACCGCCAGGTCCCCTTTAATCCATCTTAATATGCATAAAGGTACAGTTGTAATTGTACCATTGGCAGCACGCGAGTTGTAGGTGGCGGCGTTATATGATAACTCGTGATATTAATTGGTCACACACATATATAGCTGATGATTTCCATACGTCCATCACATACTCTATCTTAAAATATGAGTGAAAAATGACCCAGTGCACGGAACCATTACTGGATAGCTCAGTGGTTAGAACATTGGCAAAAGGTCCAGGGCTCTATTACAGTGCCCAGGTGTCATTTTTCAATTTAAAGAAGAGGCCCTGTGTGTAATAGGTAGACAGTGGTGAATTTGAGCCAATGTTTTCAATAAATAATCTTCTACTATGGTATGATTTTGGAAGGAAGAACAGTAGAAGTTAGTTAATAAAGTTACTAAAACAATTTTAATATATTCATACATGACGTCATGTTGTATATAGCTGTCACTTTTGATAATATATTATAAATGCTTAGAAACAACACAAATAATATAGTAAAATATTATCAATGTTGGCCGCAAAGAAATATGTTTGAATTTTCTCTACTGTTCTACCTACAAAAATCGGTGTATAGCTGTCACTTACCTACAGTTCCAACAATGATGAGAGCTATACTTGGATAAAAATGAAAAATCTACCATGATTAAAAAAAAACCTTGACACAGCCAGCTAGGATTGAAATTTCGCAACCTATAGTCGGACACACTCTATTATGTGTCTACCCTCAATGGTGTGCGTGTAAACAAAAGTGTCTTGTCTGGACTGGTTTTACAGTGACGAAGAAAATATATGAAGGTAGAGTGTGTGGATCAAAAGGAAGGGATAGGCCATGTAAGACGTACCTAAATGTTGTAAACGAATGTGTGAAAAAGAGAAACATTAGGAGTTTTAAGAATAAAGGAGCATGTATGACTATGGATGTTTTTGAAGCGAAGGGAGCATGCAAGGATAGGGAAGTTTGGAGAAAGTTAATTGTTTTCTGAGCTATATACACAGTTTCATACTTACCCCGTAAGGGAATGGCGTGATTGGGCATCTATCCTAGATGTATGAAAGATATTTTGGTCATGTCTGAGTAGAGATAAGACGGGCATTTTGATTTTATAATTTTTAAAAAACGGTAAACTAAAACTCAAAAGACGTGTTTTTTTCATGATGAGCCACTAACTATTTTTAAGTAATTGCTAATATGATTATATATTTTTTATTTCAAAAATAAATCCTAAACAGGGGATTGGAATTTTTAATTATTTTTTGTTGTAAGTTTGTATTCATGCCAAGGAGAATCTCTCAGTAAAAATTTGACAATATCAATGATTAACATAATGGTTGGTTAATTTTACGTCATTTGGTAGTAGCTATGTGTTTGAATGTATATATATGCTCTAAACAATAATACAACCTGCTTTGGTGGCCTCATGACCTAAGGCGTTACTCTCATGTTGGACTATACTGCCAATGACAGAGAGATTGGGGGGGG
>CABFOV010004567.1:0-12998 GCA_902141375.1 Timema poppense | reverse complement strand
TATTATTATTATTATTATTATTATTATTAGCACCGCGTCTTACTACCCGTTCGGGTTATACGCACTTACGCTAATGTGTAATGGTAGGGTAATTGTGAGATGAAATGGAGGACCTATAGTTTAACGTGGGATCCGAACCACGGTGGAGGCCTGGCATTCCCCACATTCACAAGATGTCTTGTCAGAGGTGAAGGAAGGGTTTGGTAATCAGATAAATCCGTGCCGGGACCGAGGATTGAACCCCAACCGCCAGCACAGAAGCCTGACACCATACCCCTAGACCGCCAGGTCCCCCTATTCAGCTAGAAAGAGCCTTATGTGATAGCTAAAAAGGTTGCTATAACTACTTTCACGTATTCATACGTCAAGTCATTTTACCTGCAAATGTCCCTATTGATAAACATTATCAATACTTATTAAAATTAATTAATAATATAGTAAAACATTATTAATGTCAACAACAACAAAAATATGTTTGTATTTTCTAAAAGTTTCTTTCCAATATAATCATACTATAGTCACTTTTTGAACCGTCTTGAAAGGTGCTTGATGCGGCAGAACGCCTATAGTCAGTTTGGATAGCAATCCGAACCAAGCCTCTTGTAAAAGATACGGACACAAGTGGCGAAACCAATACCGGTTTTTATCTGAATCATAAAGTAAAACAGTTTGTTTACATTGCAATACTTTTTCGTAGATAAGTAAACTTTACTTACTTTGCTAAAAGAAATTTGCATATGAAAGATAATAAATGCTCAAAGGGAAACGTTTACAAAAAGATAAAATTATCGCAGTCGGTAGGACTCGAACCTACGCTCCCAGAGGGAATCTGATTTCTAGTCAGACGCCTTAACCACTCGGCCACGACTGCTCTTATAACCCGAACTCGCTTCAGATAAATAAGTTGTCCAACAGTTGGCCTACGTGCCGATTAGAAAGTTGGAGTGATTCAAATAAAAAATATTTTACGTAACAACGCCATAAACTGCTTTGAAACATCACATGCAATAAAAATAGGTAAGTATTATAAACTTATAAACCCATCTTCCAATTTTAATAACGTCCATTATTTTGTTGGTAAGAAGTAATAATTAAGATTAAATGTTTAAGAAAGAAAACTTTGAATTTCACACGTAATAATTACTTAGTGTTTTTCTCCGCATCAATGTGTTGTTAAGCTGTTGCAATATGTGATTTTTTGCGATAACATTAATATTCAATTTAAAGACATGACGATAACATGTCGTTGCAAGACGTTTGATGACATAGTCGTCCATAATCCTTAAGAAAAAGGGATCACAGGTAAGAAATGAAAACTTTGCATTCTTAATTTATTTTCTATTTTTTTCATACACAAAACATTATATTATATTAAATATTATCTTTAAACTTATAACTTTAATATAGTACATAAAATATCCTTTATTAGTTCAACGTTTTATATCCGACTCCTCTATTAAATCTTAAAAAAACAATCAATTTCAAAGCGTACTCACATAATTTGTTAATTTAAAATTGCTCATATAATTCCGAATATTACATTTTGCATTAATTGATATTTATTAGAAACTTTTAGTTATCATATTTATATATCAACTTAAGATTATTCATAGAATCATAACTTTATATTTTATCATTTAAAATATTACTTGTTATCTACTTTTAGTTATCACATTTCAATATCAACTTTATCATTATGTTGTTTACACTAGGTTTTCTAATTTATTTATTGTGATCATCAATATATGTTTTAGTTGACTCAATTATCAATAATAAATTTGATATCTTGTCACTAATATTAATTTATCAACACATTACATGACTTCTTGATGCGGAACTGTTTATGCAAAACATCAAGTTATAATTATGTATCTATATGTGTATAAAATTCAAAGTTTTCTTTCTTAAATTGTTACTTCTTATGATATTTTACATTTGTTCATCTAAAATTAATAAGACATCTTTAGTTAATCTGTTTAGTATGTTTTATTTCGATTTACCAAAGGTTTGGTTTGGGGGAAATACCAAGCAAATTTAAAAGCGTCTCTGAGAACAACAAATGTTTGTTTTACTCGAACCTGCCTCAGTGGCAGAATGGTCTAAAGCAGTATGGTGCAACTTGCGGCCCGCGGGCTAAATGCGGCCCGCACTCACTGAAAATGTGCTAGAGGAAAATTAAAGGGAAACGCAAATAAAAATCTTTATTTAAAAGATCATGATTGCTTTTTATGATGCATTTATTTGATTAGTAAAAATGTATATTTGTTTTATGAACGCGTGGGTGCGTGCATATTTCATAATACAATTTTGGGAGATTAATAAACTTTTTGTCAGTAAAATATCAAAGATTCCACCAACCAAAAATACTATTTAATTATAAGAATTGAAAGTTATTGTTTATTAAGTGTTGTTTGTAGGCCTATATTGATTTGATGGGATTGCTAAATATATATATTCGGCCCGTGGTGCAAACTGATCATCAGATTTTAGTCTTTGGGATGAAAAACGTTGGACCACCCTGGTCTAAGGCAACACTAGCGATTATGGAAAGATCGGGGTTCGAATCCTGGTCTGGTCTGCTGAGGGTGGCGTTTTCTTGATGTTTTCCTTCTCTCCTTCCACGCGAATGTGGGTAGATTACCACTTAAATCCTACCTTCACCATCCCTACCCCGTTAGAGTAATTATCAGCTATGCGCATAGCCCGAGCGGTTAGTAAGATACAGTGCTAAGTATTATTATTATCATCATTATTATAGGTGCAGGGAATTAAACTATTTTGTTTTGGTACGTTTTAGTGCCAGCGGGCCTACAAGCAATAAACGACTTAAGGTGGTGGTGTAGGGAGCACGACTATAGGTGGTGGTGTAGGGAGCACGACTTAAGGTGGTGGTGTAGGGAGCACGACTATAGGTGGTGGTGTAGGGAGCACGACTATAGGTGGTGGTGTAGGGAGCACGACTCAAGGTGGTGGTGTAGGGAGCACGACTCAAGGTGGTGGTGTAGGGAGCACGACTCAAGGTGGTGGTGTAGGGAGCACGACTCAAGGTGGTGGTGTAGGGAGCACGACTCAAGGTGGTGGTGTAGGGAGCACGACTCAAGGTGGTGGTGTAGGGAGCACGACTCAAGGTGGTGGTGTAGGGAGCACGACTCAAGGTGGTGGTGTAGGGAGCACGACTCAAGGTGGTGGTGTAGGGAGCACGACTCAAGGTGGTGGTGTAGGGAGCACGACTCAAGGTGGTGGTGTAGGGAGCACGACTCAAGGTGGTGGTGTAGGGAGCACGACTCAAGGTGGTGGTGTAGGGAGCACGACTCAAGGTGGTGGTGTAGGGAGCACGACTCAAGGTGGTGGTGTAGGGAGCACGACTCAAGGTGGTGGTGTAGGGAGCACGACTCAAGGTGGTGGTGTAGGGAGCACGACTCAAGGTGGTGGTGTAGGGAGCACGACTCAAGGTGGTGGTGTAGGGAGCACGACTCAAGGTGGTGGTGTAGGGAGCACGACTCAAGGTGGTGGTGTAGGGAGCACGACTCAAGGTGGTGGTGTAGGGAGCACGACTCAAGGTGGTGGTGTAGGGAGCACGACTCAAGGTGGTGGTGTAGGGAGCACGACTCAAGGTGGTGGTGTAGGGAGCACGACTCAAGGTGGTGGTGTAGGGAGCACGACTCAAGGTGGTGGTGTAGGGAGCACGACTCAAGGTGGTGGTGTAGGGAGCACGACTCAAGGTGGTGGTGTAGGGAGCACGACTCAAGGTGGTGGTGTAGGGAGCACGACTCAAGGTGGTGGTGTAGGGAGCACGACTCAAGGTGGTGGTGTAGGGAGCACGACTCAAGGTGGTGGTGTAGGGAGCACGACTCAAGGTGGTGGTGTAGGGAGCACGACTCAAGGTGGTGGTGTAGGGAGCACGACTCAAGGTGGTGGTGTAGGGAGCACGACTCAAGGTGGTGGTGTAGGGAGCACGACTCAAGGTGGTGGTGTAGGGAGCACGACTTAAGGCCAGTGCTTTTGCAGTTTTTAAGGGAAAACATTTTGTCGGACAAAATAATTAAAAAATATCGCTAATAGAAATACAGAGTTTAATTTTCTTCACATGGTGATATCAACAGTTGTTGAATATCTCACAAGGGTGTCCTGGAATTTAATGACAACTTTTTCTCTTCACTTAAAAAGTTTGTCATATAATGCCGTTGTTATCATGACAGATATTCAACGTCTGTCGACTGTTGACCGTGAAGAAAATTAAGCTATTATGTTTCTATTGGAGCAACATTTTACTAATTTTAGCCTAAAAAATGCTTTGCTATAAAAACCGCCAAAACACTGCCCTTAACTAGCGTTTTCTACATCCGCCCTCAGACTATTCACCGTAAATGAACGAAATGCTAAGGGGTAAATTCTCCGGGATTATTGGACGAACAACGATACTGTAGGTGAGGCAATCCCCAATGCACATGACCCGGGATTGAACCGTGGTCCTCCAAGTCAGTGCTAGTACCCACGTAGCCCGCGGGTAGCCGCGTCTATTGAACCTCCGAGAGGTAGATTGTGCTGTGGCAGTTAGTCCACTGTTGCCCGTGTCTACCATGCCCATGTTCCCGCGGCGGGGAAAGTCTTTCTCCCGGTGAAGTTAATAGGACCGACTACCTGCTGTAATAACATTGTCAAGTTCAACAAGGCCGTGCGTACCATTCCACCGGTTACTAAACTGGAGGCCGCGGCACGACGGGGGCTCACATGACAAACAAACATGTTAAAAAGACGTGCTGATTAAAAAAACCTTGTTGTAGCTCTTTTAAATTTTGAACTCCTTTCAATGCTAAACTTTTTTACTAATTTTCTACCATAAAGAAAGGTTTTGTACCCTGTTCCCCCATTATGAGAAATTAGGACATCAAATTTGTCACTCCAAGTTGATGCCGTTGTAACACTTTTGAATTACTTTTGAATTTTGAACGTTTTTTTTTTCAATGCCAATTGTTTTTTTAAAATAATTGTGTACCATTATGTACTACAAAAAAGACGTTTCATAACTTCACCCATTTTGAATAATTAACAAATCAATGTGTCACTCCAAGTAAATTCTGTTGCAGGCCTACCACTTTTAAACTTTGAACTCTTGTATTATTATTATTATTATTATTATTATTATTAGCACCGCTTCTTACTACCCATTCAGGTTGCACGTACTTACGATAATGTGAAATGGTAGGGTAATTGTGAGATGAAATGGAGAACCTACAGTTTAACGTGTAATCCTGAACCACGGTGGAGGCCTGGCATTCCCCACATTCACAAGTTGTGATTAATACACGTCTTGTCAGAGATGAAGGAAGGATTTGACAATCAGATAAATCTGTGCCGGGACCGAGGAATGAACCCCGAACCTCCAGTACAGAAGTCTGACACTTTACCACCAGGTCACCGAATTCTTGTAAATGCCATCATTATGTACCAGTATAATTGACTGTTTAGAACCCCGAACTGCCTATCACAGTTGCTGCCAATGCGAAAATAATAATTAAGTACTCATTACCATATCTACTAAACCATATCTCTTCGTTGTGTATACAAATCAATTATAGAGTCTGGCAAAC
This sequence comes from Timema poppense, assembly GCA_902141375.1. NCBI lineage: Eukaryota > Metazoa > Arthropoda > Insecta > Phasmatodea > Timematidae > Timema > Timema poppense. Next base: position 7,407 of record CABFOV010004567.1, on the reverse strand, counting down.
TTATGATGTCGACAAAATAAATAAATAGTGTCAAATAGGCTCTATATTGAACAACATTTAACATATATATGTTTTGGTGTTTGTTGCTTTACGTAGTGTAGACTTAGTTTTAAATTAATAAGCTCACATTAATATGTTAGGTTGATATAACAAAGATAGCCCACCATCATTAACTGTTTCTAGCCTGTGGCCAGGTCAGATTAGTAAAATTCCCCCATCTTCATCTATTCTTCCACCAATATTCTTCCTTTAATTTCTTCCATTCTTCTCCTCTCACTTGCACACTTTCTGTTATATGCTCCTCCCTGCTCTATCTTGGACTCCCTTGCGGTCTTTACCTTACATATTTCATTTACATAATTTTCTTCGGCATCCTTTCCTTCTCCATCTTATAAATACAAAATATAAAGAAAATGGGCCAAACAGTTTATGAACTAGAGCAGTACGGTTCAACCTTCCATGACACAGGGTGATCTACATACTGCAGCGAACCTAGCGGGCCGCAAGAAAAACAAAAACAAAGATAGTGATGATAAAACATTACACTAGTTTTTAAATATTTATTACCAGTACACAAGTACAATTTAGTACTATTGTGATTATACCAATATAGTCAGTAAGGTGGCTGCGCTTGTTTTTGTATCGCAAGTTTTCCGAGAAATCAGACTAAGACAAGGGTTTTTCTCCCGTAGAGATTGGGCGGCCGCATTAGAACCATAAGCATCTCTTCCCCTCTTCTAGCACCGAAAAGGACATATTATTATATGAGGGTACATTTAAACACTGTGTTAATTATATATACCATGTTATCTACTTACAAATATAGTTTAATCAAAAGACTTATAGTAATTCTCATATAAATAGCTTTTTTTGTTTGTCAGTTTAAGTAAAATAATTACCCTTAATATCTATGCATATGAATTAATATTAGATATACACAGGTGTTGGGAAACTCATAGCCCAGACTGCACATATAGATTTTTTAAACCAAAAATAATACAAAATCCCCATACACTTACATCTTAAAACTATGTTAATGCCATTAAATTATGTTCAAAGAATTGGCGTACAGCACCAGAAAACAAAGCTGTCAAGCATGCGTGTATAACTAGTTGCATAGTAGCTAGGTGCATGGCACTGCACATGTAATAATAGCAAGCCGTATTTGTGATGTAGGGCCTTTAATGATACCCTCAGAACGTATTCGGATTTCTAGATGTGTGTGGTGTGTTGTTTACTATTAATGGTGGGAGTATAGAGATTTTGTATTTCTTTTGGTTCAAGCAAGCTACAGTAGTCCCATGACTTCTTTGGTGCTGACTGACGGCTTTGAAAAGTTACCATACCAAATTTATGTATCCCTACGCCGAACCATATGATCTGCAAAAACATGTGTTTAGCAGCTGTCACTTCTGACGGTCAAAATTTAGGTATAGACCTTAATGTTGACTGTCAGAAGTCAGCTGTGAGCTGTCAGTAAGCACCAAAGAAGCCGTGGGGCTACTGTATATGTGCAGTTTGGGCTATGAGCTTCCCAACACCCTAAATATATATACGAACGATTTATATCTATACTGGTGACCTGGGGGTCTAGGAGTAAGATGTCAGACCTCTGTGCTGGTGGTGCAGGGTTCAATCCTTAGTCCTGGCACAGATTTATCTGATTACCAAACCCTTCATTCACCTCTCACAAGACGTGTATTAATCACAACTTGTGAATGTGAGGAATGCCAGGCCTCCACCGTGGTTCGGATCCCACGTTAAATTGTATGTCCTCCATTTCATCTCACAATCACCCTACCATTACACATTAGCGTGCGTATAACCCGAACGGTTATTAATACGCGGTGCTAATAATAATAATAATAATATATCTATACTATGAAGAATATCAGCAAAACGCTTTGTGAGCCACAACAATTGGGATCACATTACTCAAGGATCATTACTTTATATGTTGCCCTCAAAAAATTAATACAGTTTAATTAAAGTAAATCAAGTCGTTTTAAAATAAATAGATGCTATGTTGGTTTTTTCAATTGAAACAACCTTATTGTTTATGTTTAGGCTAAAACTATTGTAAAAATAAAAATTTACATCTAAAATTTCTTATACGTATTAAACTTTGAGCATATTCGCAAATTTGAAAACTATACCTTGAAATGAGAATCGAACCTGGGGCCCCTGACTTAGTGCGTCAATGCTCGATCACTGAGTTATCCAGGATTCGTCCCAATTTCATATTTTAAGGCAGGGTTTGTTGTGGACGTATGGTATTACTCGGTTATTGTGAGCTATCGTCGACCTCGGAGATCTTGGGGTTAAGTGCTCACCACAGAACCTGATGTTTGAAGGTTTGAACCCAGCCAGGGTCGACACATTTTTCTTGAGTGATAAAAATCCGTAGCACAACTTTCCAGGTTAAATTGGTATATCCTTTCGCCCTCTCTCATAGAAATTCTAGTGTATTGATATAATCAGTCTGTTCATAAAGTGTACGTTAAGTACCTCATAGATACTATGAGTTATCAGTGATAGCACATTCACCAGCGACTTGGTGGTCGGCCTTGGAGTACCTGGGTTGAACCCTAGATGGCTCAATGGTACAATCCAAGGTTCCATCGTATGATTCCATGTCCCAGGCTATCGTTTTAAAAATGTATTCATATGAAACTTGATGCGACTACAACCGCAACCGCAAGATCATTTCCATCTTTCGAGCCTCGCTAATCATATTCAAACAACTGAACACGCGTCAGAATTCTTCCGTTAACTTAAAGAATTCTATTACCTTGGGTTCCTATACGATTGGGTCATACGCCTACTAATTGCACTAATGTGTTTGGGAGGAGAAAGGTTGAATATACAGCAAGTATACACTCATTTGCGTGGAATGAGAATGGAAAATCATTTATGAAAAAAACACCCTTAGTACACCCAATCGGGATTTTAACCCTTATGCCCCGGTCATCAGAGTCTAGTCTACTGACCCGCCTCGGTGGCGTAGTTGGCTAACGCGCTTGTCGTGTTGAGCTCGACTGCTGAGGACGGGGAGATCAAGGTTCAAACCTCGGTCGGGTGAACTGGGGGTGGTTTTTCCTAAATGGTTTTCCACTCTCCCTCCACGCAAATGCGGGTTCACTTCCTCTAATAAACCTTCCCAATTCTTAATCCATTAGAATAATTAGTACTTAAAGCGTATAACCCGAACGGGTAGTAAGACGCGGTGCTAAATATTAATATTAATATCTAGTTTACTGCGAGAGTAGCGCGTTAGACCTTGCGGCCACCGAAGCGGGAGTTGGTGTGTTAAAAGACCTTCGTTTAATTTTGGCCAGCCCTTCAACCAAGGAAATAACAGGAGACTATTACTACTATTACTCCTATCATGAAGAAGCGGGTCTATGCCACACCGGTAACCATCCAAACACGACTTCTTTACCACAGCACACATTGTTGTTGACACGACTCTGGTAAACCCGAGTGAAAGTTGTGTCAGAAGAAGAAGAAGAGGCGCTCAGTCAAGGTTTACTTCACTCGGGTTGCTCATTAAATGGTCGAATTAATTACCGCCCCGGTGAATGGGGACGTCAGTTTGGTTTGTAGGTTAAGTCGAGGAGCGATACATTATTGAACGGTAACCGCCATGGGGGCTGGCGCGTCTGTGATTGGTCGTCAAGTCATCGTCGACAATGATCGGCGTTTTACGGTCGTCCAGATATCGGGTGTAACATGTGTAGCCCCCAATTTTGGTCCAGTTCTTAGGAGGTAATGTGGAATGAGCCATAAAAACAATACACTTACCCAAATTGACTTACAATTACACGTTTTAATCATAATCAGTTAAAATGTAAACACCTCAAAATAAATAATATTTAACACCAAGTTTTATACCTATTACTCGTCCGAGCAATACGCATGTGGACCAAATACGTTACTGTAGTGTGTTCGATAGTAGCATTGTGTGACAGTAAGAGTGAAACGATAGCTTTCAGACAGGATACTTGGACAAGGAGATAAGATAGTAGCATTGTGTAACAGTATAAGTGAAAAGATAGCTTTCAGATAGGATACTTGGACATGGAGATAACATAGTAGCATTGTGTGACAGTATGAGTGAAAAGATATCTTTCAGATAGGATACTTGGACAAAGAGCTAACATAGTAGCACTGTGTGACAGTATGAGTGAAAAGATATCTTTCAGATAGGATACTTGGACAAGGAGATAACATAGTAGCACTGTGTGACAGTATGAGTGAAAAGATATCTTTCAGATAGAATACTTGGACAAAGAGCTAACATAGTAGCACTGTATGACAGTATGAGTGAAAAGATAGCTTTCAGACAGGATACTTGGACAAGGGTCTAAGATAGTAGCATTGTGTGACAGTATAAGTGAAAAGATATCTTTCAGATAGGATACTTGGACAAAGAGATAAGATAGTAGCACTGTGTGACAGTATGAGTGAAAAGATAGCTTTCAGATAGGATACTTGGACAAGGAGATAACATAGTAGCACTGTGTGACAGTATGAGTGAAAAGATATCTTTCAGACAGGATACTTGGACAAGGAGATAAGATAGTAATATTGTGTGACAGTATGAGTGAAAAGATAGCTTTCAGACAGGATACTTGGACAAGGAGAAAAGATAGTAATATTGTGTGACAGTATGAGTTATAACATAGCTTTCAGACAGGATACTTGGACAAGGAGATAACATAGTAGCACTGTGTGACATTATGAGTGAAAAGATATCTTTCAGACAGGATACTTGGACAAAGAGATAAGATAGTAGCATTGTGTGACAGTATAAGTGAAAAGATAGCTTTCAGACAGGATACTTGGACAAGGAGATAAGATAGTAGAATCGTGTGACAGTATAAGTGAAAAGATAGCTTTCAGACAGGATACTTGGACAAGGGTCTAAGATAGTATCATTGTGTGACAGTATAAGTGAAAAGATAGCTTTCAGATAGGATACTTGGTCAAGGGTATATGCTATTAACATTATGTAAATGGTTGGTCAAAATACAACATCAGATTTTTGTTTAGGTTAGTATAATATATTTACAGGTATGTAAAAAAAGTCCCACTCTAGGTACCTCTCTTGGGGGGGTGGGGGGGGGTCATATTAGTAGACTATGTGACTAAACTGACAATTTACGTGGAGGTTTTAGCCAACCAGTCAATCAGATTAAATTGCAAAATGAGACAGAAATGTTGTATATAATTATTCAAAGTTATGATATTCGAACGAGGGAAATGACATCATTTTCAAGACACATTCCATAGCGAGGACGAGTTGGTAATGAAAGAAGTACAATATGACACTATAGGCGAACATACGGCCATCATCCATAAGATTTAAATTAAGCTATAAGTTTGTTGTAGTATGTTACAAGGTTATTGCTTAAACAGCTTATGGTCAGAATTATTGAACGAGTAACCAAGATCATAACTTTCGGTGTGATGTGAACGAATAATATTCATTTCTATTTGACAAATTATGTTGATTGGTAATGATACATAATTAACTTTAACTCAATATTCATAAGAACTACGATACAAAACCTACTCTAATGTCACTAGAATTATTTTCAATAGTGTTATTTTAATTAAATATTTGGAATATTTATGGTTTAAACATCCTCATGGGATGAAAAATATCAAAGGTGCATTATAAAATTGTTTTGATTGTAAGGTCCAACGCCTTAGCTCAGTTGTTGAACTGAGGGTCCCGGGCTCGACTCCTGGCACGGAAGAAAAATTACTCATTGATTAAATGTGGGTTTACCCTTACACCGCGATGAGTTAACGGGCGAGGGTCTGGATGTTGTGTCTGTTCTAGATTTAAATGTGAGTTTCTCCTTACACCGCGATGAGTTAACGGGTGAGGGTCTGGATGTTGTGTCTGTTTTAAACTAGTTTCTAAGTCGTGTGGTGGTACAATCACTTTGTTCGGAAAGTGCACATTAAATAGATCAAACGTACACTCTCCAGTTTTTAACAAACTACTCATAAGCTAGTGTATCTTTGATTTCATTCATACTTACTTGATGGTTATCATTGGTTTTGTTTACAAGATTATAAAGCCTGATTTTGTGATTGATATTGTTTAGGAATGTTTGTATTGTCCGATTTTCTTTAGGAAGGACCTAATCTGACAGCTAGAGAAGCTACCAGATCTACTTTCACGTATTTATAATCAGACCAAGTCATAAAATGTGCATTCGCCACTTTTGATGTTATCTATAAAATAGCACTAATTTAAAAACTCCATAGCGTGAGCCCACAAGTGGGCTATACCGACCGAGCGGCCGCCGACATTAGCGATGATAGTGCCAACATTTGTGGATATAGGGTGCCATGTAGTCAGCACAACAAGCCCTCCGGCCATTAATCTCAGTTTTATAAACCGGAGATGCTACTTATTTATTCGAGTAGAGCCTCATTTGTCCTCACGAGGCTGAGTTTGAGTCCGTTTCAAACCTACTGCCTCTTTGATAAATTATGAAAGCGCCAGAGATCGAACCCGGGACTTAAGGATCTGTATCCAGGAACTCTGGCCACTAGATCACAGAGATATTCAAATTAACTCTAATAAAGTAAAATATTATCAATATTGACAGAAAAATAGGTTTAAATATTCTAAAAGCACCTTTCTATGAAAATTGGACTGTATCTTCATGTAAGGTATGTAAAGCGCAATTTTAAAGGAAGATGAAATTCCTGGGAACTCGAAGCGAAGAATGTACTTAGAATGCGGGCTCCTTGTAAGTGAATGTGAGGTTTCGGTCGATATCCACACACATCCCGCGTTACACAAGTACAGAACAACAAACAGTCTCATGTGTGCATGTATGTACGTGTGTGCACGCGTGGTGTGTCTCACAGGAAAGTCTGTGTGTCAGACAAACATGAGGTAACGCGGTATTTAACAGACTGGCACAATCACACACTTCATATATTAAGACGAATGACTTCCGAAAGATAGGATGGATTAAACCAGTAGTACGATAACAGAGTCTACTTAAAATATAAAATAACAATCACCCAACCTGCTTCGGGGGCCACATGGTCTAAGGCACTATCTCACAATAGGCTATATTGCTATTGGCAGAGATATCGGCGTTTGAATCCCAGTCAGGTATATTGAAGTGGTTTTTTTTTCAAAATGGTTTTTCGCTCTCCATGCAGACTTCCTCATTAGCGTAATTAGTAAATATGAGTATAACCTGAACAAGCAATGAGACGCAGTTACTTTAAGAAGTAAGGGTGATCTGGTGGTCTAGGGGAAAGGTGTCAGACTTCTATGCTGGCGGTGGGGTTCAATCCTCGGTCCCGGCATAGATTTATCTGATTACCAAACCCTTCCTTCATCTCTGACAAGACATCTTGTGAATG
>CABFOV010004566.1:26953-51157 GCA_902141375.1 Timema poppense | reverse complement strand
TTGTTCATCAGTGGAGAGGAAGGTGTATTGTTTATCAGTGGAGAGTAAGGTGTATTGTTCATCATTGGAGGGGATCATATATTGTTCATCAGTTGAGAGGAAGGTGTATTGTTCATCAGTGGAGAGGAGGGTGTCTTTTTCATCAGTAGAGAGGAAGGTTTATTGTTCATCATTGGAGGGGATCATATATTGTTCATCAGTGGAGAGGAAGTTGTACTGTTTTTCAGCGGAGAGGTGTCATTATAGGAGATATTCCTTCAACTTTATATCCAAAGAGGAATATTAATACTTGTTTCGGTGGCCACATGGTCTAAGGCGTGTTAGAACGGACTGTTGATGACAGGGAGCTCGGGGCTATAATCCCGGTTAAATATACAGAGTTTTTCAAAAAGTGTTTTCATCCTCCCTCCAGACAAATGCAGGTAAACCTCTTCTAAATTCAACCTTCTTCATGCTTAACACATTAGGGTAATCAGTACATATGCGTATAGCCTGAAAGGTAGTAAGAAGATGTGCTAATAAAAAATAAATATTAAACTGAAATAACGATTAGAACCTGACAATTATTAAACATTACGAAATTAGCATTTTTGGAACGGAGGAAACATTGTCTACTGTTTACAGAGCTACTTGTACTTTATTTTAAGTTTGCACAAATATTTAACTCTCTATTTATTATATTAAGGTGGATGGAAAGGGACGCGAAAAAAGGGTAAGTGTTCTTGCAGTTTTTATGGCAAAACATTTTTCTGGCCAAAATAAATATAATATTGTTCCAGTACAAACATAGAGTTTAATTTTGTCCACACGGTGATATCAATAGTTGTTGGAATATCTGTCATTATCATAGCGGCATTCTCTAACAAACGTTATAAATGAAGATAAAAAGTTGTCTTTAAATTCCATGACACCCTTGATAGATAATCAAGAAATTTTGAGGTCACCATGGGAAGAAAATTCAAGTCTATGTTTGTACTTGAGAAATATTTTATCTATTTTGGCAAAAAAAAAAGTTTTGCCATAAAAACTGCAAAACACACTGATTTTTTCTCGCATCCCCTTCCAGTCCAGCTTAAAAGTAGTCACTAATGACCTTTTTGTGTCGACGAGTCTCAAAACTCCTAATAATAATAATAATAATAATAATAATAATAATAATAATAGGCCCCATTATGATCATTGATTTGACAAAATACTCTAGTAAAACTCAGGTAGCTGCTCACCATTTCTTCAAACAATCATTGGGTTTGACTAGAATTTGGAAGAATACTTTCGGCACCACTGCTTCAGATCCTACTCTTATCGGTACACCTTAGGTGCATTAAGTCTATGGTCTTTATAAGCTCCTGAGTAATCATGACAAATCCATCATTGCAAAAAAAAAAGAATCTGCCTCATTGTTTTATGAATCCGTTTAAAGTAGGAGCTGCTATTGTTCATTTGTTACTTGTGAATATCATTAATCATAGCTGGTTATGTATACTCACGTCCTAGGACAAATGGAGACTCAGTAAATTGTAGGGATTTTAATTGCGTGTTGGTTAATTAGAGGCTTAAAATTGTGTTTTAATATTTAAGAATTGAAAAGTTAATTTTTTTTCTTAATACTTTCGACCAAACAAAATGCTCTGAAAGGTGTTTATGGCATGAGGAAAAATCACAATTGTAGAATTTTGATAGGGAAAGATATAAAAAAAATTGTATTACACAAACGCAATAGCTTTCTAATAATATGTATTATATTGTTTCGAAGAAAATGTTCTGAAGTAGATTTTCAGTTAACTACCCTTAAGTAAGTTCTACACATGAAAACAAACACATAATTTTGTTAGTAACAATAAGCACTCTTTATTTATAAATTTTAAGCTAAATGGTTCAAATATTGTTGAGAAATTTCAAATAAAAAAACTTATTTGTAAACCACACTAAAACTATTTGTAATTTGTAAAAATAAGAACCTATTCTTATTTGTTATGAAAAATTATTCCTAGATACCTATTTTGAACTCATTCTTTAAAGTCAATTTTGAAAAAAATAAAATATTTTTAGCTTGTCGAAAGTAAACACTACAATTAAATTAATTTATATTAGCTGGACAAAAATACATTTTTCATCATCATGTAAAATAGTGCCCCGATGCAAATTTTGAACAAAATAATTATAGATATATTCAAAAATATTCAAAATCTATAAAATTTAATTTTAGGTGATCTACTATAATTTTTTTTAAAACATTTACTTATTTATTACGTACAAAGTTTAACAGATGCCCTTTTTACCACAAAACTCGGATACTTTTTTTTTTAATATTCAAATTTAAAAAAAGTCGTCAGGCAACTACCATTAAACTCATTTAGCCCGAAAATACAAGTATACAGTTTTATTTGGGATACTAACCGCTACCTAGATATCCACTTTAAACATATCATAAAAGCAATTTTTTTTAGATTCTAAATTTTAGTAATTAAGTCTTAGATATATTTTCACCACAAACATTAATATACAGTGATATTTTTCATTTCAAAGTTCTCAATATACCCATTTGTAACAAAATCATTAAGAGTCATTTGTAAAATATTTCAAATCTGTAAAAAATAAGTCAACAGTGCAGTAAACTATTTATAAATGAGTTTTACCCCAAAAATAAGTATACAGTATTACTTTTCATGTGAAACACTCCCAAGATACCCAGTTGGAATCAAATCATTAGGGTATTTCTTTAATATTTCAAATTTTTAAAACATCAATATTCAGTAAACTATCCGTAGATGAGTTTTTATACAAAATCAAATATACACTCTTATTTGTAATACGATACAATTCTTATATATACATTTTAAATATTATCGTTAGGGTTATCTTCGAAATATTAAATTTTAAAAATTGTCCATCCCTAATATTCCCCCCAAAAAATGATACAATGTTATGTATCACATCAAAAACATCTAAATATGCATTTTATTTAAAATCGTTAAAGCCATTTTTGAAACACTTGGAATGAAAAAACTCATTAGTAATCTATCCTTAATTTGAGGTATATGGTTAAAATAAAAAAAGCAGGTTGAGGTATAGCCCTAAATAGTATAATTATAAAGTTTGAGCAAAATCTATCAAACAGTTTTGGTTTCGTGTCCGAGGACTGACAAACAGAATAGTGTAAAATGCAATTTTTTGGATTCGGATTCATATAAAACGTAGAGATACATCATAATCTAGAGATCGATTTTATTAATGATTACAATACTTTCTCTTGACATGTTGAATTAGTAATTTATTTTGTATCTATCAACATTGATAAAACTTTACCTTACTATCATAAGTACTGAAAATTCAAATCTTTGCAAAGTGAAATTTGTAGTTTACATGGCTATGCGTGTAATTAGATTAAATATATTTTTTGTAACTTTCATTAACGCTTTCATTAAAGCTTTTTGCTAGCTAAATTGGATTTTAATAAAGTTTACTAATCAATTTTAGCCATGACCTCTTTATTTGATGGAAGTTTACTATGTGACAGTTAAGTAACTAACATTTCAGCATTGCTTTAATAAAAAGGAATGTTTTATTGGTTTGTAAACTTCATAAATAACGTTACCAAAATAAACATCCTAGTATAAGGATATGCCACTTCAAGTAAACCAACATAATTAATACATTTCTAAAAATGTTGGCGGTATGTAAATGTCCTTCCTGGCGTTCCCTTGATAAAAGGTTTGTCAGTTTATAAATAAGAAAACCACTTTGTTAAGTTTACACCGCAACACATTGGTGTGAAATGACTGTTTAGTTAATCCTGGACATGTTAACAGAACGTTGTCAGTGAAATAACAATTTGTATTCTGTATTGTTTTATTATCATAGTTATTTGCATATTAAAAACCCTGAAATATCAAAGTTGAGTTAGCCTTCTCCTGAACGCTCCAAAGTGCCAAATTCACAATTATTGAAGAGCTACAAATATTTTACAAAACAAGTTATTTACATATTTTGTATTGGAGCGGTATTCATTTCAAAATCAAAGTGAATGACGTCATCTCTCAACGCTCACTCACAGATAGAGATGTGGGAGAAACTATATCGATTATTGACTTTTACCGATATTTCCCTTTCGATGGATATTATATTTATTCGATTTTCTTGTTTCGATACTTATGTTCATAATAATGAACGATTAAACCCAAACATCGGATTGACATTTAAAGAAACAACCAATAGTTACTATATTTTTCATTGTAATTTAATCTTTTTTAAATGGGATGAAAGAAAGTGCGACCTAGAACCAGTATTTTTGAACTTTTTCTTACATCAAAGTGTGTTTTTTTTGCGGATGCGGGTGATAAAATAAATAAATACAACATTCATTTAGTAGATAAGTTTAGCTTTTTTTTTACGGGTAGGAATATAAACAGTTAGTGAATATTTGTCATTAAAATTCTGAAATTTATTGAGAGATATTTTTCTTAAACTAAAAAGTTTCTCCTCTAATGAATTTGTGTATTGTGACAATTGTTCAAAAACTGTTTGGATTATTAAAGTATGTGTAAAATTAAACTAAACGTTTCTTTTGAAGTCCTGTTTCAATTAGAAATCTATATATTGTAAAAAAAAACACTATATATTGTAAGAACTGAAAAAAATATTGGCCTTATCTAGGTTTACCTTCCATCCTACCTTAAGGGGAATTATGCGCATTATAAATTGGTCATAGGCTGAATTGATTCTCAAATGAGTAAATATGATAACTGACCCCTTTTAAACACCTGTTCCCTTCCTAAAACACTGAAATATATCTGCATTGGTCACAAATATCTCATTCGAGTCGGAGCATTTTCATATATACGATCTATGTCATTTCCCAATTCAAGGACACCAAAGTGTCAGTAAATATGTACTTGTATACACAACATTTGATACACTAGGATTGCAATTTCAAGAATTATTTCTTTCATTCTATGAGCCGAGAACATCAGTAGGCCTAATAGCCTTGATGAATTAGGGGGGAGGGGGGATGAATCAATCACAGGAAAGAACAACACTGATACTATTACCTCTACAAGCTATATATTTATATTTAGCACCACGTCTTACTACCCGTTCGGGTTATACGCTTTAAGTACTAATTACGCTAATTGATTAGGAATTGAGAAGGTTTACTTAGAGGAAGTGAACCCGTATTTGCGTGGAGGGAGAGTGGAAAATCATTTAGGAAACCCCCCCCCCCAGTTCACCCGACCGAGATTCGAACCTCGATCTCCCCGACCTCAGCAGTCGAGCCCAACACGACAAGCACGTTAGCCAACTACGCCACCGAGGCGGGTAATACAAGATATAAACGAATTTGTTTGTAAAATTATCTAACATCCAAAAAATGTAAACAGATATGGAAGACATAGACTGACTTGTAAAAATCATTGGGACTTATCTATAAAAAGGGGTGTGGGTGTGGTATAACATTAGCACTAGCAAATATTCAAGCACCGTGTTTAAAAAATGACCAAAATTAAGGTGAGGTTTCTTAGTCTCAATGTATGTTTACTAAAATAAAATTAGAATAAATTCAATAAACGAAAACAAACATGCACAACACAAAAATAATATACACAATACGAGTACTGTCACTAACCAAACTATTATGGAAACATGTTGCAAATGCCATGATGTCGGCTCACGCATGGCGGCGAGTGCTACCAACTTAATCACGATTGCTTACATATCAGATGGTAGCACATGCCATTCGCTACGCTATAAAACACTCTTTGCAGCGCAACCCAATATTCAAGAAGGCTGAAATATTGAGGGTGCTTAGTATGCAAAGCACCCCCAAAACCCGTGCCTATGGCAGGAGATGTAACTCAAGCTGGCCTGCCACAATGCCATTGGATGCTTTTTTCATCTTTTATGCTCCATTTGTGAACATATGTATCAAAACCTTAACATTTGTTCTGAAAAACTAGGCCTTTTAGATAACATTCTATATGGTGGGCCAACTTGAGTACAAGCTAGCCTACCACTTAAGGAAAAACACAACGTAGCAAAATAATGTTTACATTGTTCAATTTTGTCCCGTCTGAGCTTATATATACCCTAAAATAAAAATTTAATTCAAAATTAGGCATTCTAGAGAATATTTAATGTGGTGGGAAAACTTGTGTGCTCCCTCTTCCGTAACTTGAAGAAATCTTGAGCTCAAGCTGGCCCGCACCGTTTGAAAAACAACAACAATGTATCAAAGTTATTTTTGTATCATTCTAATACGCTTCGAGCACAAACGGAGTACAATCTAACGAAGTAAAGAGAGGAGTGTTACGCTGTGGTAGGCTGCCTTGAGATTAAATTGGCATGCAATATTAAACCTTCTCTTAAAGTTGGATTAAATAGTCACGGTATTGTAGTTAAGTAAAATTATAGTCGCATCTAAACATCATATACTTTAAATTGAAAAATGACAACTAAACACAGGAAAAGGACATGGGACCTTAAGCTTAGTAGGCCTACACCAATTATTTAAACACCGAGCAATCAGGCCGCATTACACGTAGCAACTTCCCCATCATTTTGTCCAAGAATAGTTATATTAGTGGGCGGAGTCATAGTGTCCGTCTAGTTAGCGACAAGATGTCTTACAGTGAGGGAGAAAACACGGCATAGTTTTATAGAGTACAATTACTTAAAAACTCCTTAGTGTAACAACGCAAATCAGTCGTGTTTAAGAAAAAACGAACAATCAAAAACCTACAAGTTGCCCCTCAGCAGCACGAACAGAATGACTGCAGTTATAGACATTGATAAGAGCTTGCAAGAAAACACATGAGACTGGAGACTGGCGCATGCGCCAGATAATAAGTTGACATGGAGAAGCTCAAGCTGCTATTAGACGCATAACTTCCTCATGGGCTTCTTGAAAATAAGTTGACGTGGAGAAGCTCCAGCTGCTATTAGACGCATAACTTCCTCATGGACTTCTTGAAAATAAGTTGACCTGGAGAAGCTCCAGCTGCTATTAGACGCATAACTTCCTCATGGACTTCTTGAAAATACCCGACCATTCGGATATTCCTGGGGAAGTCAATATGGTCTTCTCCTCATGGTTTTGCTGCAATACTCGCGCCAGCTTCTCCAAGAGGAAACCCATCTCAGGGAGCCCATGGGCAAGTCAATATGGTCTTCTCCTCATGGTTTTGCTGTAATAAACGCACTAACTTCTCCAAGAGGAAACCCATCTCAGGAAGCCCATGGGCAAGTCAATATGGTCTTCTCCGCATGGTTTTGCTGCATTACTCGCGCCAACTTCTCCAAGAGGAAACCCATCTCAGGGAGCCCATGGGGAAGTCAATATGGTCTTTTCCTCATGGTTTTGCTGCATTACTTGCGCCAACTTCTCCAAGAGTAAACCCATTTCAGGGAGCCCATGGGCAAGTCAATATGGTCTTCTCCGCATGGTTTTGCTGCAATACTCGCACTAACTTCTCCAAGAGGAAACCCATCTCAGGGAGCCCATGGGGAAGTCGTTACGTGTAGCTCGGCCTGTAGGGACAGAATCTTGTTGTTTGTTGTGACGCCATTGTTATGCTAGTGTGGTTCGTTGCAGGAGAAATGGCTAGTCATTTGTGGTCTGTATAGCCCGTTACAATCCATTACTACAGATGTAACAGAAATAAACGCCAACATTAATTGTAATTTCAAAGTGAACTTGCAACAAACCTCTTTTAACCGTTTGAAGATTAATTAGGACGGAGTACTACAGTCCAGTTTTCATAGCAAGAACCTTATCATACAAATAACAAAGTTAAGTTACTAGATTAACTTTCAAGCATTCATACTTTAGATCATGTGATAGCTGTCACTTTTGATAAATATTATCAAAACTTTTTCAAAAGTAATAATAAAACAGTAAAATGTTTTTAGATGTGGCCGTGAATAAACGTGTTTGTGTTTCTAAAAAGGTCCTTCCTATGAAAAGTGGACAGTAAGAAGGGTGGTTTGTTTATAAAAACCATGATATTTAATATTCTATTTTTAAAATTGCGATCATCACATATCATCTTCCCCCCTCCCCCTCAGTTACCCGTGCTTCCTAAGGAAAGAGAGAGAGAGTATTCCTCCACGACATTTACTCATTAGTTCATGTCAGGGTAGGATTCCCGGGCTGTAAAATTAAGACATTTATCACTGTAATTATAATCTTCATATCGATTATATAGTGAGATTACTATCGTGGTTGCAATATATTTTATTTTACATTTATTACTACTCTTATTTTGAGAAGCCTTGCATCTGTGTGATCAATTGATTATTGCCTTAAGGTTATTTTAGATGTAGATTCTAGATACAACTTCATCAACAAGATAACCCCCTTGGCCCCCCTATTCTCCCCCTCTCCCGCCAACAGAAACCTCGCGTTTTATGACGGGGCAGGTATCTTCCACTCCAAAAAGGGTAGCGGTAGGAAAACCAACACATCCTAAGATATATGACGATAGTTAAGGTGTCAATAACTTTACCTTGGGCCAGATGGTCATTGTTGGATTGGTCTTAGGTTCTTTCACGTGAAAACCAGGACTAAAAAAAAACTAAAAACTAGTGCTGAAAGCTAAAATGATTTAATACATGTTTCAATTTGAATAAAAAGTAATAATAAGAACAATATATGTTAACCATTCTTCAAAATATTTATTTTCCAATGATTATAATGTCTTACGTTTTGTAAGAGTTATTGCAAAAACACCGTAGGAAGGACAATTACAAAAGCTAGTAAGCCCAGTTTAATGTGTTCATACGTCTAGTCAAACGAGCCCCAGCTGCCACTTTTGATGGATAATATTAGTTTCTTGAAAATAATAATTTTTTTTCAAATATTTATTTCTAACATATATCCGCTGAAATAAATATTTTAAACGTAAGACACATTAAACGTCATTAAAGTCACCCTGATTTGTTGATTTTTAAAACTATATCTCTAAAAAGTTTGAAATAATTAAAAACCCAAATAACCGCAGCTTATTAGTGCTGTTTTAATAACTAGGGCCCCTCTACCATCGACAATTTTAATAAAAACATTCTTGCTTTCATCAGAG
The DNA here is from genome assembly GCA_902141375.1 of Timema poppense. Lineage (NCBI taxonomy): Eukaryota > Metazoa > Arthropoda > Insecta > Phasmatodea > Timematidae > Timema > Timema poppense. The sequence continues at coordinate 42,083 of CABFOV010004566.1, read as the reverse complement.
GTTTTAGAGACAATTTTTTTTTTAAAGATTGGCTTTAAAAATACTGGCCAAAGTTTGCCTGAAACTTGGTTATTAAAAGCCAAGTGGTGTACCACAGTAGTAAAAAGAATATTTTAATAAGAGTTACCACGGTAGTTTTCTATATTTTATCATTTATTTTGTGTTCAAATAAATGTTACACCGCTAAAGCAGACGTCACTACTCAAACATTAGTCCGATAACCTCTAAGTAATTTTTGGGTTCAATCAAAGTAATTTTGAACCTGAAAACTATTTACTTTTATCCATACATATTCTTTTAGATCCTGTCTAAGATTAAGCGACATAATGTAGTTCTTTTGGAGTTGCGGTCAACTCTCCACTTGGCCACAACAAATAAATATTTAATTTATTCTCAAACATAGAAAATTATTTAAATGTGAATTAATACATGCACATTTTCAAAGTTCATTTTAGATAATATTTACTTATTTACTTAAAATCAATCCTCCCCAAACCATTTCCTTTGATTAATTTGTGTGAATTGTGTACATCTTAAAAGTTTAGTAAAAGGAATATAAAATAATTTTTAAAACTACTCGTTCGTGGTTCTTATTTTTCTAGTAGATAAAAAAATTTCAGCGGTGCCGATGATAAAACAAGTGTATAGTGTTCAAATGTAATAGCTAACAATTAAATATGAGAAGAAGAAATATTTAAAATTAAATCTATCCTTAAATCTTTTCCATTCAAATAGTGATTAAATAAGCATTTCTCCTGAATTGAATTATACATTTTAAAGATAAATTAGGAAAATAAGAAAATAATATTTAAAAAATTATAATTAAAATAAATTATTAATTAATTAAATTTGGTTCTTCATAATTTTGAACTTAAAATACTTTATGAATGGCAGGCAAAATATATTATTATATTGATAAATAAATATGGTTGAAATATTCTTCTAAAAAAGAAGATATTATAATAGAAAATATATTTCTCGTAATAGGTCACGAAGTTAAAATAGAACTATGTTTGTTATATATATGTATTTATAGGCATTTAATTCTATAGGCCTTATATATAATATTTTAATATTAATAGGGAAGGAATCTCTGTGAGTTTTATATTGCTCAAGTGTAGCATTTTAGCATTAGTAAGCGTGTGAGACTTATTCTTAATACCAACATCTCTAAGGAATTTTTTTAATTTTTTATTAAATGTCCATTTAATTCATCCAAATAGTTGCTTATGTTGTGAGTAGTTCACACAGCAAAAATAAACATGCATAGCAATGAAATCTGTCAAAACTTTATTTTAAATAAATTTTTTATAATCCAATAATATATAAATAATAATATTTTAAAACTTATCTTTAGTTAAGATACATAAATTATATAAGCCCTTCTTGCTAATAGTAAAAAAACTAAATCCATATGAATTAAACATGAGAAATCCAAATCGAGTACCCAGCTTACTCGATTTCTCATTCTAATATTTTACTGGTATTAAAAAAAACTCTAGTGTAAGAAGAACAAAATATGTACTTTTTTTGAAAACTTTTGTATGGTGTGACTTGTGACTAATGTCAGAGGCACGTTTTCTGAATGACATTACAAGTCACATACTACATTCGACGTTTTAAATATGTACATGCTGCCACTTCTTAATGCTTAATATTCGGTGCGAGTTTACACTTTCGGTTTTAAGAGAATAAATGAGTTCTTTCAAGAAATTGAATAGGACTACATTTTTCATAAGAAGATTTGAAATAAAATCACATTTATTTGTGTTTGTCGGTAATAACTGGGTTTTTATAGTTTTTGTTGTTGTTGTGACGCAAATTTCCGGAAAGAGATAGCTGTGTGTTTATATGTTGGTACTCGTATGAATCATCAAGATATTGCAGGGAGAATAAGATAAATACCCACATCGGTGACTACACCTTTTAAGGCGTTAATCACATGGGCAAACTTAGGGAGGTTTTAATACGGAATACATCACTTTGGGATACCCGTGGGTAGATTAGGGAAAATTGCACCCGGGAAAACTGCACCTTCCCAGAAAAAAGGGGAAAAATTGAGCCCTCCTATCAATCATCCCACTATTAGGAGGGGAAAATAGCGCCCCACACACTGTTTTACACACTAACAAAACAAGTACGCCCAAGGACCTAACAAAGTGTTTGAAGAGTCTAACCTAGATTTAAAATTATTATTATTATTATTATTATTATTATTATTAGCACCGCGTCTTACTACCCGTTCGGGCTATACGCACTTACGCTAATGTGTAATGGTAGGGTGATTTTGAGATGAAATGAAGGACCTACAGTTTAACGTGGAATCCGAACCACGGTGGAGGCCTGGCATTCCTCACATTCACAAGATGTCTTGTCATAGGTGAAGGAAGGGTTTGGTATTCAGATAAATCTTTGCCGGGACCGAGGATCGAACCCCTGCTGCCAGCACAGAAGTCTGACACCTTACCCCTAGACCGCAAGGTCACCTAGATTTTTAAAAAATGAATAAAAGGTTGTCAATAATTAGTTTGGTAACTTCAATTTATATTTCCACATCAAATGCTTACAGATTCACACTAATCTTTGTTTCATTTAAAAACCTAACCTAACATAACCAAACCTAAGCAACAGGTAAAGAGACAGGTGCGATGAATCGATGTATTTTGACCTCCTCAAGACCTCAGGATGTGCGATGAGTCGATTTGAAATATCCACCCCCCTAAACAAAAGGATGCGATGAACCGATCTACTCCGTTGAAAATGGTAAGGTCGTGAGGAAAGTGGGTGAGACAGACAAGGTGGTGTTGGTGCACTTTTCCCACCTATTGGTGTGATGATTCACGGGAGGGTGCAGTTTTCTCTTTTTCTGGGAAGGTGCAATTTTCCTGGGTGCAATTTTCCCGAGACCCCCTTGGGTGCATTACCCCCCTTATTGCCTCCCATATCTACTCTGGGGGGATAGAGTAATTAGGGGGAGAAAGTTTTAGTAAAACTTGTTCAATGATTGGATCATGATTCTTGCGACCAGTAACATTGAAAAAGCTTCATTAGTTTCTTCCTTTATTTGCATTGATCCGCCTCGGTGGTGTAGTTAGCTAACGCGCTAGTTTCATGTTGAGCTAGACTGCCGAGGACAGTGAGATTGAGGTTCGAATCTCGTGCGGGTGAACTGGGGTGGTTTTCCCTAAATGGGTTTCCACTCTCTCCCTGCACGCAAATGCGGGCTCACTTCTTCTATATTAAACCTTCCCAATTCCTAACCCATTAGTGTAAGTAGTAGTTAAGCGTATAACCCAAACGGGTAGTAATAAACGGTGCTTAGCATTATTATTACTATTATTATTTGATATTTATTCTTAATACACACATGAGCCCAACAAGTCCTAAGTATACTGTTTTGTAGTTATGTAGGAGAAAGGAAAATAAATGTAATCTATTTATAGGAGAATCATCAACTCAAACACGTTCCAATAATTTGATCAATCAAATTATGACTATATATATATATATATATATATATATATATATNTATATATATATATATATATATATATATATATATCACCATGCCTTACTAACCGTTTGAGATATACGCTTAAGTACTGATTACGCTAGTGGCTTTAGGGTCTAGGAAGGTAGAGGAAGTGCACTCACATTTGCATGGAGGGAAGATTGGCAAACCATTTTGGAAAAAAAAACTTCATTAAACCCGATCAAGATTCTAACCTCGCTCTCCCTGTCATTGTCAAAATAGATACAATATTTCTTCAGAAGATACATATAGCTTAATTATTTTCTTCCCATGGTGTTAACAGTAGTTGAGTATCTTTCATGAGTATAGCAGCATTATATGAGGAACATAGCTTGTATTTTAAACACATCTTCCCATGATGACCATAACTTTTATTTTAACCACCTCTTCTCATGATGAACATAGATTGAATTTTAACTCACCTTCCTTTGATGAACATAGCTTATGTTTTCAACTCTATTAAAATAATGGAAACAGCTTGTATTTTAATCCTCTAGTTCTTAGAATTATTTTCATCTCCTCTTCAGTTAAAAGCCGCAATGGCTACTTTTCTTAGTTATTATATTTTAATGACTAACGACATGCCAGTAGCTAGGATGGCCGGTTTGAACAGCGCTCCGATTGGCTTAGAGCGGGTCACGTGACCACGCCCCTCGCTATCTGATTGGCTGTTGGTTTCTCCCTCCCCTCCTCCTGTCCCTCTTTCCAGTTGTCCAAACTTGTTTATTCTTATCTCATTTGTTTTTTATTTGTGTTAATTACTTTTTTATGTGTGTTCAATGGCTATTTATGTATGCTCAATGCTTTTTTATTTGTGTTCATTGGTTATTTATGTCTGGGTAGGATTCGGATGGGCCGTTGGAGTTTTTATATTGGTGTGGAGAGTTTATTGTCATAGGATTGGGAAGAGACGTTGGAGTATTTTATTTATTTATTGGCATGCAGCCCAAGGTGCCGGGCGCTCCTCCCACAGAATCGTTAGTGAGCGCTGGGAGCTTCTTCTCTGCCCAGCTGCTTAGCGAAGATTGTGACCACCGAGCATCTAACAGCGTATCACGGCCGTAGGACCTCTTTCATTTTTACCTCACTCCCCGCCCTCCTTACATAACCACGGCACAGAATGAACTAAGTTACACTGGCTGCTCCCTCTCACAAGATTCTTTTGGACTGGCTTTCAGTTCACCCCACCCCCCTTACATCGTCATACCTTTCTCTTTGTAAGGCCAGTGGGGATCATACCCCACCTCAGTGGGGGTTGTCAGATGTTGCAACAACAGTACGTGTTACACATTTTGAAAGAGGGTGGTAACAAAGCTGTTGAAGATTCATGAACCCCCAAGGCCGCTTGGTGCAACGGTTGTGGCCTTCTGAAGGTCAATGGTTCAGATGTGATTTCCCCCAGCCCCCCAAGGCCACTTGGCACATCGGTCATGGCCTTCTAAAGGCCGTAGTTTCTGGTGTGCTTTCTAAATACCCACTCTAGGACTAATGATTCTATTTCCCCCGTCTGGATCCTTACATTTAACGGCGTGCACACCAGGATTCTAAATTCGATATCTTAAGCAGAGCTTATATCTGTTAGGACGGCCATACTTCTTGCACCCCCACCATTTTGCCAGTAAATCAGGTATAATGTGTACCCGCATTTTCTTCAAACATTGATCACTCTGTCACTGGCAGTCTAGTGACGTCTTGGATCATACGACCATCGATGAAATTATGAAATGCATAGTGACGATAGATTGCTACCCAAGGGTTGGCCTCAATACACACGCACGACAGGGGTTCAAACTAAGCTTTTCAGGCAAGCGTGAGATAAGAGCTAATTAAGACCAGGCAAAATGTGTAACAGCATTTTACAGGGTTTGAAATGTGCTTACATTAAAAATTATGAGGAAAGGGAAGGGGTAAACTTGATTTTGGCTTTTTTTCTAAGAAACCTCATCTCCGCACTCTGGCTAAACTCTTTTTAAATTTGTTATGAAGAACGTTTGGGCAAAGACCTGATTTACCACACGTAGCCGTTGACAACGACTGCCAAGGAATCTAAAAGTACTTGACGTATGCGTACATAACCGTAGACAGTGTCATTGATGTAAATGATGAGGTTATGTCACTCAATTGCAAAAATGCGCGTGATGCGTTGCGCCTTAACCCTAACACGAGTGTGGTGGTAGCATGTTACTCGACTGCTATGGCTAGGTTGCAATTATACAGCATCATTGAAAAATTGGGGGACTTCGATTTATATTACGATAAAGATAATGTTCTATTCACGGAACGCCCTGGTGATTTGAGTCCATTGACCGGAGACTTTTTAGGTGACCTCACTGATGAACTTCAAGATTACGGTCCGGGAAGCTACATTTGCGCCTTTATATATGGCGGTCCCATGAATTATGAGTATCGAGTTTATGTTGGTGGCGATCATGCCAAAACAAAAACGGGTTTCAGGGTTCGCGAGATTACCATAAACTATGGCAACCGGAATGACGTTAATTTTAACGTTATGAAAGCGATGGTCACCAAACAGGACTTGGAAAGCTACATACGGATATAGCACAAAACTGTAAGAAAAAGTCTTGCAACTGAATGTACCATTTAGTATAATAAAGTCTACCGGGTCGTGTACACCAAACGGCGGATAAACCAAGATTATAATACGTTGCCGTTTGGGTATCAGAGACCTTGTAAACGAGGTCGCCATGACTAAAAGGTGATCATTTAGAAGGGCTGAATATCAACCTTTTTTTTCACTATAGACAGTTCCACTGACATAACATTTTTCAAAAATTTGAGATTTTTTCATATTTTTTTCTGCATGAAAATACGCATATTTTATAGATCTTTTTAATACACTCGGGATACTATTAAATATTTTTTTCATCCGAAAGTACAATCTTTCTCCAACCTGATTATTTCTATTTTAATAGAATTAGTAGTTTGTATATATTTTAATTTTAGTCAATTTTTTTCTTGTGCATATTTTAAATTAAAGCCATCTTGTTGTGTACATATATTCAAATACTCTTTCAAATGAACTTTATAATTAATACCGCGTTCACTATTCCCTCTATCGAATCAAGAAATTCATTATTCTTTCCTCTACACCCAAAAATGTATAATTTACTTCAATAAGCATGATAATTTCTATAACTATAATTTTTTGTAAATAAATTTTCAAATTATACTTTTCATGGCGTTAGCCAAATTTCTATAACTTTTATTTCTGTGTAAATAAATATTTCGTGGATACTTTTCATGATGTGAGATATATATGTATACATTTTTCATTGTGTGTAAATAAATATTTCAAGTATACTTTTTATGGTGTGAGATATATTTGTATAAACTTTGATTTGTGTAAATAAATATTCCAAGTATACCTTACACGGTGTGATATATATTTGTAAATAAATATTTAATGTATATTTTTCATGGCGTGAGCTATTTTTGTGTGAATAAATATTATAAAATCTGTTGAGTTTGTGTGTTATCGTCTACACCCCCTTCCTCCTATCCTATAAATACAAGTTCATTTAGCTCATAAGCTCAGTCTCAAACATTATAGACAAGTTGAAATATCCAATATGCCATCATCCGGTGGTGAAAAGTCACATTTTTAGCCGACTTTATCCGTCACTTGGACACAATATGTGACGTTAAATTTGATAAAATCACCTGGTATTATGGTTTATGGCAACCGGGGTTCGAACAAGACGGGTCAAGTCCCCACGTCATATTCTGTAAGGGTTTGCCAAAAATGGATAACACCTGTAGTGACTCTCCACAGCTGATTATCCTGGACGACCTGATGCGTGAAACCAAAGAAGTAGTCGTCTCGCTTTTTAATTAATAGGCCACCATCAAAATATTTGTCATGTACCTTACAAAAAATGCATTTCGCAAGGGCCAAAGAGACATTGCCTTAAACGCACATTATATCGTGTTTTAAAAATATCAAAGGTACAAAGCTCAGGTTCAACACTTTGCAAATCAAGTTTGTCCTGAAATCCCCCGTGTCTTACAATAGCCTTACGCCGATGCGACGAGTACTTCCCATGGTTATGTATTTTTATATTTCAAACAAGGTACACCCGAATGGTTCAGATATAGAATCCGCATGAATGTTGGGTGCTGCGTGTACCTACCACGCAAAAGCTATACTAACACCAACAACTCCCGATTAAAGATAATTTAATAACCATGAGTCCCAAAGTGCTGAATAAAGCCCCTCTGCTACGTGCGATGCATCGCACGAACTCGCAGCAACAAGTCACCTTGTTGAAAACGGCCGACAAGAAACTGATTGACCCTTTGTGCAATTGTGCCTACAACACTTTAAAATCGCGGGTGCCATTGAAAAGTGCGCAGAATATAAAGTTATGTGCTCACAAACGGGTGTTGTTCTAGCTGGTCAATCGAAGAGAGTGCTGCAAGAAGAAGAGACGACTACTCATTCAGAAAGGAGGAGCGTTCCTTCCTTTACTTTTAGCCCTTTTAATCAGCGGTGTCCTCGGTTCCTTATTCAATAAGTATATAATGAAACACACGATAAAGATGATATTGGTGTCCCCGGAAACGTTACACGTTTACGAGCAACACCATCAACTAGTGGCATCGGTCACAAATCTAGTGGCATCGGCCACAAATATAGTGGTCTCCGAGCTGGACAAGGAAATGAAAATAAAATCCTGGCTTCAAAACTTGACGACAAGTATAAATGGACTATATATCAACAAGTACAACAGTGCTATCTGAACTTTAATCAACACCTTCCACCACCTGAATATACAACCAGCACCATGACCACTCCTGGAGTGTCTGTATTTCCCATCCCTGCTGTACTTGATACTGTACCAGTACAGGCACGTAAAAAAACTGAACTTTTACTAGAAAATATTAATTAATGAGATGGTATCTCTTGGGATTAAAAAGGGGAAGTGAGTATTCACGATACGCCTATCCGTGGATCCAATATTGTGGATTTAGTAAACGATCTGGTCAGAGCAGGACGACACAGCAAGCCGTATGGGTGGCTAGAGTTTCTAACCGTGCTTCAAAAAATAAACGTTCCGAAAGAATGTATGGTCAATCCGAAATGTATGGTGCCCATTAAAGATCCGACGCCCGTAACCCAACCATTTACACTGTCACAACGCTCTAAGAAGAAGATACTGAGAATTGTGGACGAAGACAGGTGGCTGCCGTTCCGAGCTTAATGGACCGTTTAGCTGACATCTACTAAAACCCTTTTCATCCTGCAGTGTTTGCAGGGTTGACGTCACTCATAAAGGAGTCTAAGGAAGTTCCCGACAAAGCACAAGAATTGCTTCGTTTGCAGGACGCTTGTACCCTACACAAATCGGTGATAAAAAAGTTTTCAAGCAACAAGTACGTGGTCTCAAACATTGATTATCTTTGGCAAGCCAATCTCAACTATATGCGAGGTCTCAGAAAATACAACGACGCTGCAGTGTATTTGCTTTCCGTCATCGACGTGTTTATCAAGATAGCCTGGGCGAGGATGCTTCCATCCAAGACGGGGTGCATAGTGAGAGACGCCTTTCGGGACATTTTCAAACGAAGCAGCCGTAAACCTCTAGTTTTACAGACAGACAGGGGGACAGAGTTCACGGCACGACTAATCTGGAAATTTCTCATGCAAGAAGGCGTGCATTACTACACCACTTATAATCCGAACGTTAAGGCAAGCATCGTGGAACGATTATATAAACTCTTAAAAGACGCATGTGACGCTACTTTACCAAAAAATAAACAGAACGGGTATGTGGAAGTTCTCCAAGATCTCGTTGACGGTTACAATGGCGCAAAATATTCTAGTATCAAGATGGTGTCTACCGACATTTCAGAAACCAATGTACTTGTAGTCAGAGATAATCTGAACGGCAAACGGTGTCCTAGCTCGAATAGTAAGCCAACAATGAAAGTCGGTGTCATTGTGCGTATTAGCAAATCCAAATGCTGTTTGAAAAGCGCTACAAAAGAAATTGGAGCGAAGAAATCTTCAATGTCAGGAGTGTCGTGATGAGACAACCAGTCGTCTACAGGCTGACCGATCTTGATGGCGAAGAGGTGGAGGTAAAGTTTTACGAACATGAATTGCAACGCGTACGTCTTCCCGAAATTTTGAAGTTGATAAAATACAACGTGTGAAGGGTAAAGGTGGCAGAGAGAAAATGTACGTTCAGTGGAAAGGTTACCCCTCCAAGTTTAATTCTTGGATTCCTGCTAGTTACGTCAGCGCCCTACCTTGAAGGACCAGTTTTACATCACTTTACCGAGATAAAGCTCTATAGGATATTTCCGAAAAATGCACTCGTGAATTTCACCAATCAACTACCCTACCGTTTTACACATATAAGCCAGTGGGAAGTCGTATTTTCAGAATTCCAATATCTGTATTCTTTCACCACCGTACCCGAGGGCTAATATATTATTTGGTACAAATGGGTGGACGCTAACAGTGTGGAACAAATATTCAAGGATCACATTCCTCCTAGAAGCTACAGCAATATCCATGAATTTGTCAAAGCCCTAAATGAGGTAGAGGAGTATAAAGGGGATTCTAGGTATGTATTCACGTAAACAAGCCCCCCAAAAAATTGAAAGTTGTTTCTTCTTCACCAATTATATAGCTGCTGACTCTATCAAGATAACTAAGTCTACAGCTTGGTTCCGATACTAGGACTAATCTGATCAAAGTCCAAAAGTCGCCGTACGCCACCAACATTCTACTCGGCTTGCAATCGCAAAAGTACATCTACACGGATATCTTCAATCCTCAGCCCGTGGGTGACATTGTGGCACCACTTTTACGTACCGTTAGTATCAACAACACAAATTATCCTTCCATCATACATAAGACAGTTAGCTACGATCCGTTGCACAACGTGCCCGTAATTATAAGTGAAATTGGAAGCCTGGAAATCAATATAAGTACAAATACTGGTGAAACTGTACCACTCGAGTTTGGAAAAGTATGTGTGAATATTTATTTTAGACGCTGCTCAACATGAAATCACCCTATCAAATATACTACGTCAACCAGGCTGGAACCGGAATATCTTCGATCTACCATGGTGTTTCCTATCAACGTGGGCACGGACTAGAAATTTTTCCAGTGTCCTTTTCAAGAGCGTCGTACTGTTTTTGAGAAGCGGTGCTAAAGCCATTTTAAAAAAGGCGCTTCATACCTGTATCGACGTGCTCTCCGACGTCACCAATTGGCGTCGTCCTTTCAAAGAGTCCCTACACAAGCGTGTCGGTGAGGCTGGATCAAATCTGAGACGCAAGTCGGAGCAAAGTATCGACACACTGATGACCAGCTCAGGTTTTAAAGGACGTCAGTCTTCTGTCGTTGCTCGACGAAACAAGGTCAAGAAATAAGTGGTAGATATTTTCAGTTGAAATGTTTATATACACCCCCAGTCCTGCAAGTGTGCCAGCCATGAACTCGATCTCTTTTGCGTCCAATCCACGCAAACCAGTCTTGAAAGTGGACAATGGCTTCAGTACAAACTTGTATATTCCCTCACCGATGATTCACCTATGGAATTTACCGTTACCGGTCAAGGCGAGTTATTTATTGATCTTTCACAGACCATGCTCTATCTCAGGGCGACCATAATGAAACCCGACGGTGGCGCTTTCACAGAGGTGGATAAATCGTTTCCTTCAACAAATGGTTGCATTTTCTATTCACACAGGTGGATGTGTTTTTAAATCAAAAACTAATCTTACTGCTCAATAACACGTATGCTTATAGATCGGACATTGAGACTCTGTTCAGTTACAACAATGACGCCAAAAAACACATTTTACTTGTGGGCTGGGATTAACAGACTGCCCTGGAATCTTTTAGGAGATAAACGCAGGCAACAAGGGGTTTGAGACCAGTCACAGTCTCACTGAAAAAATTAAGATGGTGGATATTTTGGGGTATCTATACGGTGACGTGTTTAACCAAGTGAAATACCATTTGAACGACACCGAATTCAGAGTCAACTTGGTCCATTTCAGAGACGGGTTAAGTCTTATGGCCGTCCTTGAACTCCCTAACTTTAAGGTTCACATTGATGAAGCCGGCCTTCTAGTGCAACGTGTCAAAGTAGCAACCTCTATACTGTTGGCACATGCCAAGGCATTAATCGTTAGCCCCGCATAGTACCCAATCAACCATGTGGAGGTAAAGACACTCACTATTCCTACGGATGGGCAAGGTAAATCATTGAACAACGTATTCACCGGACAATTACCCAAACGATGTATTGTGGGATTTGTATCAAACAGCGCGTTCAACGGAAACGCCACCAAAAATCAGTCCAACTTCCAAACCTACGTCATGAACCATTTCTCGCTGTACGTGGACGGGGAACAAGTGCCGTCGAAACAGTTACAGCCCGATTTTTCAAACGGCAACTATGTCATGTCCTACCACATACTGTTTTCTGAAACGGGTATCCATATCATGAAGAAAGGTAGCAACATCACACGGAAAGCCTTCCTTAAGTGATATCATATAATGGCTTTCGATCTCACACCAATCAGTCCGCTAATATGACCTCGCATTGGAATTTGATGAGGTTTGGCTCTCTGAGCATCAAAGTGAGCTTCACCAGAGCTATCACCGAAACCGTCAACTGTATCGTCTACGGGGAGTTTGCCAAAATAATCACCATGGAGTTTGCTAAATAATCACCATCGACAAGGACAGAAACGTCGTGACCGATCATGGGAGTTAATATAAGTGACTTCCCACCTCTTACAATCGTCATTTAAATCATGAAATTCATTGTGTGATTCAAGAGTTTAATCAACCACAGCAAAGAGTGTATACGTCAAGAAACTGAGTTCTTTATCTGTATGCGGTAAATTACTTCAATATTGGATGTTAAAATCCCCATATTATATTGAAGAACTTTCAGCCACATCTAAAAAGCAAGCCGACTATATCGTCAAAAATCTACACAGTATTCCCTGGGATAGTGTGATGTGGATTACAGCCTACTTGAATCCCTCATCTCCCGTGCCACAGCTCTTGTATAAACCATCTACTTCAAGGGGGCAGAAATAAAAATTATCTAGTAAAATACACACCTACACCCGTCGTAGACAGAGTTTGTTCGTCTTTGAAAACACTTAAATTTGGCCGCACTATGTGCATGTCACATTGTTCTGTATGGAATTTATGTTCGGCCTCCATCGTTTGGGATCTTCAAGATTGTATGATTGAAAATGGACACGCACACCATAATACGTGCGCTGAAATAAGCCCGTGGTTCTGCTCAGTACAGTCTGATTTTTTACCTGCTGATCAACTACCCACAAGTATAGCTCAACCAGCCACTCTCGTCATTAACACTGTTCCACACACCAAGCCTGGGACGCATTGATTTGCCATCTTTATCGACAAGAACGCCATGGGAGAATATTTTGACGGTTATGGTTTTCCATCCCGTATAAAGTCACATTTGGCATTTATACGCAAAAACATTTTCCTCACATCTCACAGCACGCTACTACTCAAAGCATCGCCTCAGATGTTTGCGACCATTATTGTCTTATTTACCTTCTCTATCGTGCCCAGAACATTCCGATGAAAACTTTCCTAGCCCTATTCTCGCCCACCAATCATACATGCAACGATGCTAAGGTGGTGATATATTAAAACACATTTTTAAAGACTTTAGGGTCATGCCACCTCTAAAGAAGCTGTGTCCAATTAATGTTCGCCTATAAAAGAGGCGTCTCGATGGCGTTCCAGCCATAAACGTGACAGTCGTCGAATTGAACAAACATAATAGAATGTCAAGACGTTTGCAACCGCAAAGCAAAGCCAGTGCATTCGTTCACCATCACCAGAATTTTCAAGATTTTTTACCGCGAGTAATCGTTGGCATGAGCGTCAAGAACAACTTTAAACCCTATGTCCAGCTAGAAAAATTTGGGGGGAACTGTGCGGTGTTTAACCGTACATAGTGGCAAGAACTGTACAGCTACGGGTCGCTCATATCAAAGTTTATCAGCAACACACAACCTTCTCAGAAGATTAGTCTGACTAATCATGAAATCTATCTGAGACGCATGAATGGTGACCGTATCGTATGGTCATCATCAGCTTGAAACAACACGTCGGACTCAAACGGGTCGCCTATCTAACACCTATCTAGGCGCATCTTTTTAATGTGTGGGACCTCATTGACGTTGGCGTTGACTGATGGGATATGTGGTCGACACTCGTTGCACACTATTGCAACGATTTGATCAACACTTGTCGTGGATGTATGCGACACACTAACAGAATAAGCGGATCATCGATCTTGAACATCCTATGAAGGAAACGCACATCAGAAACTCCGATCTTATCAGTGATACCTTCTATACACATCAAGTGATCGGTTTGGACTTTTAAATGCTGTATTGTGAACTAAAAATCATTTTACTAACACATCTAAGAGACATATTAGAAATACTTATGAGTGAATATATGCGGCATTCTTGTAAAAGTATATAATAAATATTATATATGATGTCTGTGAAACCTTTAATATATGTCTGTAAAATCTTTATTGTTTTAAATATATGTTTTTTAATATCATGTTTTATTCATGCAAAACCTTTCTGTCCCCTTACATATAGATAGGTGTCTCGACTTGTCAAACCATCAAATTTTCACCAAATATGAACAGGGCAATGACCTGTTTTACTAGCTCATGGTTTCAATGTCACGATCTATTCCTGTCTTGTCGGGCTACCAAACTGGCACCAGTCACCAGGAAAAAAACCATTGTGACATCACTCAAGTTCGTATCATATTTCTGTCTTGAATTCTCTTGTCGACCTACCAAATTTGCACCAGTCATCAGGGTTGCGACAGTGCGATTACGTCATCGGGAAATCCCATTTCCGAGGGGAGTGTTGCCATAGTCAATGACCTAGCTCACGAGTTCAAGGTCACGATTTATTATTGTCTTGTTGAGCCACCAAACTTGTGCCAGTCATCAGGGTTAATCCATTGTGACACCATTCAAGGTCATGATCTAATCTTTTCCCAAATACTCTTGTCGACCCACCAAACTGTCGTCAGGTATGAGTCACTGGGAAAATACCCATTACCACATAAGGGGTGCGACTCCGGGAAAACCCATTATCACATAGGGGATAGGGGAGGGTGTGGGGACACATATATCTAAGGAAGGGTGTAGTAATGGTAAGTGGAAGTGGTCTCCAGGCATGGGAACCATCTCTCACACTCTTCGATAAGCGGCCGGGCAGAAAAATGCTACCAGCGCTTACTAGCGATGCCGTGTGAAGGAGAGCCTAGTGACTTGGACTGCATGCCAATAGATAAATATAAAAACTCCAACACCCCTTCCCAATCTTATAACAATAAACTCCCCATACCAATAAAAAAATCTCCAATGGCCCGTCTGAATCCTACCGATACATAAATAACCAATGAGCACAAATAAAAAATCAATGAGCATGCATAAATAACTATTGAGCACACATAAAACAGCAATAAACACAAATAACAAAACAAATGAGACAAGAATAAACAAGTTTGTAAGACTG
>CABFOV010004566.1:0-26842 GCA_902141375.1 Timema poppense | reverse complement strand
GGGGGGGGGGGAACCAACAGCCAATCAGAGAGTGAGGGTCGTCACGTGACCAGCTCTAAGCCAATCAGAGCACTGTTCTATCCAGCCATCCTAGCTACTCATGCCCTTGCTATTTTTAATATTGGTTAAATAATTGTAGTGCGTAAAATGCTTAAAAAATAATATTCACATAATGGTTGGTAATCATCGGTGAGTGTATGCCTATTTCTTGCAGTGACCGTCTTGTAGATCATGCTTACCAGGAGTAGTGAAAAGGTGGAATGGAGTGGGGGGTTTCAGGTGAAGGTCGTCCAAATTAAAAACTCTTGGGGTCATCAATTATTGGATTTAGCAATTAGCGGCTCCAACCTCCCGAAACACCTCGTTATGGAAGAGTGGCACAACTCACACGGTGGGATTGGAGGTGTCGGTGTACAGCGCATGGTTCATTTACTCGATAACTGGCCCCGTTATGTAGTGGTTAGTACACCTGGCTACAAGTTTAGTGATCCCGGGTTCGATTCCCGGCTGACACCTTGGGTATTTTTCCTGAAAGGGGAATGATCCCAACGATCACCAAGGTAAATTAGTATTTTAGAAAACATTCTAAAAATTGTTTAAAGGAAGGAGTGTATATAATAAAAAGTTAAGACCTAGATATATTGTTCTCCAAAATGTATATAAAAATTAATTTAATAAAATAATGTTACTAAGTTGGTGTATATACTAAAGTGATATTGCAAGACAAATATATGATTACGATTTACTTCCAGCAAAAAACATAAGTCAGAATATAAACGTTAAACAAAAAGTTACTAATTCATTATCTAATAAGCTACACATATGTTAATGAAAGCTCTAAATATATATAAATACACGTTAGAAAGTGGTTACAAAACTTACGGATAAACTATATAGTCAGGACAGAAAACTTTTTAAGATCAAATAAATAATGAATTAAAAAGTATACAAATTTTGAATTTATAAAATACCCCTAAACAAATGTGTTAAAATGCAGTCTTTGAATATTATTGTCCAAACACATTTAAAATATACAAAATATCATAGAATAACAATGTTTAGAGTTCAACGTGTATTAAAGTAAAAAGAATATAAAACTTGATTTGGAAGATAACATCTACCAACAGTTTAAATGAAATAGACAATGTAGTGGAATAATCTAAACTTATCTGTTTTTGTCCCATTACTCCTTATGCATATCCAGCATGGAGATTCCGACATGATTCAGCACTAATTTGCCATATTCATGGAAACTGCCAAACGAAATTCAAAAAGCATGTAGATACATTAAAACTCAGAAATTAAACCAATAAGTATGAGAATTACTGTTGTACAGCTATGAATTAGTAAAAAAGAAGAAAATTACTAAACTACCAAACTTACATGAGTCGTTGTAAAAACACTAAATGTAGTTACGATGGCGAGATGTTATTCCCTTCTTATTTCATATACTTTTCTTTTATGACGACGACAGGTTTAGATGATTTTTCATCAGATTCAAGTCTGAGGGAAACCAATGTTATTTAAAATTATTGTATAAAATATGTTATAAAATGATGAATTAAATAAATTAAATACATAATTTTATAACATATTTTACACAATAATTTGAAATAACAGACTTGAAGATAATTAAAAATCACCGAAACATAACGTCATCATATAAGAAAATATATGATATAAGAAGGGAATAAAAAAAGGGTACAGCCTTACTATCAATTATGTATTTGTATTGTGTTACTAATCGCTAAAATGAATATCGAAACCCATTACTTGATTAAAATTAACATCAAAACCTATTGTTCGAAAAAAATAAACACCAAAACTCATATTTAGATAGTTAAAATGGCTATTTTTAAACATTATACAATATAGTTTTATTGGTTTTGAGCTTAGAAAACGTGACAAAACATATTTAAACATCGTATCATACGCGAAACAAAACTTTGACAATATTTTCACGAACTAAACAACTTAACCTTTTAATTTTCGAACTATGCTCAATATTATTGACTTTAATGTGAATTAACGATAACAATATTCCATTAAAAAAAAATACATGTTTCCCCAGTTTAGGCATCTCGATTTAGATGTTTTATGACCAGCATCCAAAAGAAATATTTAGAGATTTACAGCCATGCAGCAAATATCGGTTTCCATGGTGACTAAACAAATAATGAAAAACTGAGAATGCTCTGTGAAAATAGGGTTTTCGTGAAAAAAACTACTCTTTTTCCATACATCCTGGACTCCTAACCGTTAAAATGAGTGGTTGTTTGTCAAAATATGTTCAGTAATTTTCTCATAATTTCTATTACCGGAAACAGGAGTATCAAATTATGTATAAGAGTATATTTGTCCAAGGACTATTAGAGCCTAGGACCACATTCATAGTCAACTCATTTGTACCTCAATTGTTCCTTCAGCACGTGTGGACCAAGAGACTTCGTCCTTACACCGGAATCAGAATCAACCAATCCTACCAGTAGAGGTTCAGACAACGCTTCACGGTCTAACTCCTGAACGATCTTGTCCACAGCTAGAGACCATGCATTTAAATACTGACGGGTACATTTATCTCCGTTCATAAGTCAACATTAAAACCCTTCTTGAAATTTTAATATTCCTATCAATAACAATGTCAAATTTAAGTTCTATCTAAAAGCGAATGTTTTGTCCGAAACCACATGTCATGTCAAATAATTCCGTCTACTAATCTGGCTTTTGTTGCATCGACCAAGGTTTCAATTCATTAGGATTAGTATATTAAAAATAAATTGATCATATTCTACCAGAATGTATGTGCAACACTTTTGACTATCGCTGTACATTCTCTTGGTTCTTTGTTTTATTTGTTTAGTTCCGTGTCATTAATAACACTGTAAAAAATGCATCGTTATTTTTTTATCATCACTTCTTACTACCATTTTGGACTATACGCATATATAATAATAATGCTAGTTTTTATGCATGAAAAGGTTGAATTTAAAGGAAGTGTAACCGTATTTGCGTGGATGGAAAGCGGAAAACCATTGAAATTTAGTAAAAAAAAACACTCTCAGCACACCCACCAGGAAGTCAAACCCCAATCTACCCGTTATTGCTAGCCTAATTTTTTGCAAGAGGAATGAAGTAGACCAGCAGTGTCAAACTTTTTTGGCCATAGTGCTCACATTGTAAAATGGAAAACACAAAAAGAGAGCAACGTTTTAAGAAATCAGTATTGTCAATTTGTTAAGTAAAATTAATTCCAGATTAATATTATATAAAAAAAGATCAAACCCGTCTATGAGATAGAAGATACCTTATATTTTATTACCAGAAATTTGGAACCTTTTATTTGCAGCGATGGTGTGGTTGTCGTGTTGTAGGCTAAGCCTGGTGTCAAAGTAACTTTCATCATTTTTAACATATGTGTGTATGTTTTCGGTACAGATTTAGGTTTCTTTACATGTGAGAAAACCACTGATTTTCATGTGTGCTCCCGATATTCGTGGGTTCAAACCCAGCCGGGATTGACAGATTTTTCTAGAACGATAAAAATCCATAGCACAACTTGTTTCGGAGGGGAAGTAAAGCTTTCCGTCCCATATCAATTTTGGCATGTAAAATAACCCTTAAAGGTTTGTGAAAATACCTTTCCTGGAAAAATTGATAGGCTATTTCACTCTAGCCCATAGTAATACCATAATTGATGCGATAATTCAACAACTTTTAAGAGTTGATCCATGTAGCATAAAGAATATAACATTTGTGGATTTACTTCAGATGTTAAATTTCACTAAACAATACCAATTACACAAATATCACCTTCCTACATTTTATATTTCTACAGTGTCTAAAGGGTGACCTGGTGGTCTAGGGGTAAGGTGTCAGACTTCTGTGTTGGGGGTTCGGGGTTCAATCCTCGGTCCCGGCACAGATTTATCTGATTAATAAACCCTTCCTTCACCTCTGACAAGACATATAGTGAATGTGGGGAATGCCAGGCCTCTACCGTGGTTCGGATTCCACGTTAAACTGTAGGTCCTCCATTGTATCTCACAATCACCCTACCATTACACATTAGCGTAAGTGCGTATAACTCGAACGGGTAGTAAGACGCGGTGCTAATAATAATAATAATAATACAGTGTATAAAATAAGAAGATGAGTGACAAATTGTGTGTCGGTTCATCATAAGGTCCTCCTCGGGCTGCACAAAATAATGTATAGTGCTACATGGAGCCTGCGGCCCACAAGTTTGATATCCCTGTCCTAGAACATTTGACAACCGAGAGGTTATCAGAAAATCTAAGAACGTCAACTAAAAACTAGGTGGATAAATGTTATCTGTAAGTAAGGTGAATGTTTTCGTAGAGTTAAAAGTAAACTCAACGCCAGGGTGCTTATCTGCTCCATGTGTGCAGATGTGACCGAGTCATCTTGAAAGATTAAATATTTACTCTTATTGACCTTTCGTCCTATTTAATAAGGTCACCCGCATCAATGGCCATTTGGGATAGGGTGTCAACCTTGACTAGGTATGATCTCACGTGTATTTGGAGGTCAGTATTTGAATACTGAATTGGTGTACTGACGTTTGCTTAGTATTGTTTTTACACTTTTCCTCCGTTCAATTGTGGGTACATTTCTTCTAAACCCAACCTTACACATCCTTACTAAATGAGTGTAAATATTCGAATGTGCCGGTATCATAGACATGGTGCATAGAGAAGTTAAAAGAGGTCGGAATTTGAATTCCGCTAGGTTCTTTGGAGCTAATTTTCACACTCAAATCTCACTGTGGTTTTTCCATCCCATATTTCTATCAAAGCTAATACGGGTAGGCTTCCTTTAAAACCATTTTTCTTTTTCCTGACACCTTGATCAGGTTTTTTAATAACCCATTTGTTAAAAAGTAAAAAAAAACTGTGATTTCAAAAGGACGTCTTCTGTTTTTAATAACCATTTGGTGGCGTAATAAAACCGGCGATGTTTTATTAATTTTATTGTTAACTATTTATCTATCTTTGTAAAGTCTAATAAATTATAAATGGTGACTAATTTTGCTAGGTGTACGCTATGAATATTGATAATCCTAAAATGTTTGTTGGTCCAAGAGGAGAAGACAAAAATGAAGAGAGAAAAAAGTTGTAATAAGAAGACTTGAAAGGTGTGCCGAAAAGAAGGAGTAATAAATAACCCACCATGACAAGTGAACAAATACAACAGTGCGCCTGCCCACAAGTCATTTCAATACATTGCATTTCACACATACCAAACTAACAAACAAAAAGTGACAAATTGAAAGTGAAACTATTTCAACGTTGAAATATATTATTGTAATAGAATCTCTCGTAAAATAACAACAGTTTTGTTCACTCTTATTGAGAATATAAAGGATTTGACTGGTTAAAATATAAATAGAAACAATAAATACAATTCAAGAGTGTTTTTCATATGTTTAACTGCATTTATTTTCCATGTTATGTATTATAGGTATTAATTTCGAAATGCTGCAAGATGTTTTTAAAGACTCTTATGAAAGTAACAAATCTGTATGACTCCGTAAGTAATTCAGTAAGTATTCTAATATTCAGTTGGAAATTGTGGGACTTTTGTAAGTCGTAGGGTGGTGGGAAATGGCTCATTTTACAGATCTCGAGCTTAGGAATTGGGCAGAATAAAAGTTTTTCTCTAACCTGCACTAATTTTACTAAAAAAGCTCCTACAAATTTGCCTTTAAAAATAAAGTCAGGTAAATGCCTGGACTGGGACCCAAGCCAATGATGTTGACGTCAGACCCTACCCCTAACTTCATCCAGGTCTGTTCTAGGGGGGGGGAGGGGCGGCACGGTGGACAAAATGTGTCCAATTAAAAAGATTCAGATTATTCGTAACGTGATAGCTTACAGCCAACTCTTTAACGATTCACTAGAAGCTATTAATTAAATCGTTTATTTTCATTTAATGCACTTTATTTTTTCAAAGATAAAACATTTATACAGCCTACGTTTATAGGATTTGAATAGTTATGTATTCACACATAACACATTTATCAAACTCTTGCAATGATGTCATTATTATTTAATCGTGATCACTGTATTCAATATTTGAGCTTGTTCATACAGTTGATGAATTTTAACGCTGGATATCCATTTTCTCCGAACATTTGACTACATAAATAAATTATTAATTCGTTGTTCGAATTGCTATAAGCTAACAAACAATGTTTGTACTAAGCAATGTTTTATTTTCACCTCCCATTTAAAAAGGCGTTTTCTTCGGTATAACACAAAATAAATCTCTTAAAATTGAGTTTATCCTTTTATCTTGAAGGTTTTTATTTGTTTTAATTTTTTTTTATCATAGATATTTCTGAGTAACTATTATCTTGATTTAATATTTGCACTCTAGTAAATTTATATAGTGTACCAATTGACCAAATTTTAGGCTTATTTAGGCTAGTTTGCAGGTGAAGGAGACATCGTAGTTTAAATCCCGCCTGAGCGAATTTAGTGTATTTCTTTTTATTGATTTTCCTCTCTTCATCCCCGAAAAGGTGTGAGAAATTTCTACAAATTCTACCTTTATCATTTATATCCTATTAGCTTAATTAAACTGTGTACAGCCGAACAAGTAGTAAGATACGGTGGGATTTCTTTTTATCACTGCGTCTTACTACCTGTTCAGGTTACACGCATGCATGAAAAATACTCTGATGGGTTGGGGATGAGGAGGGGAATATTTAAAAGGTAATATACCCACATTAACGTTGAATAAAAGGGGGAACCAATCAGGGAAAACCGTCTTCTGTAGACCCGACTGTGATTCGAACCCCATTCTCCCCATAATCAGCAGGCCAGTCTAACACGAGACCATTCGGTCAGAGAATCAGGTATTTTGACCTCGCTTACAGCCACATTGCAAGAAGCCATCATTTCACACTTAGAATATGTAAATACTCCCTGATTTCAAGAATGGCAACGCCCACTCAGAAACTGCAAGGACCACATCTGTAGAAGGAAGTGGCTTACGCAAGTGAAAACTAATAATTCAAATGAATTAAAGGGGGAGGGGACCATTTAAAATAGTGGCAAATGTTAACAGCAGTAGCTTGTACAAGTGTAAGTCTTACGAAATCAAACTGTTCTGAAAGACAGCCTTAAGTATTGTTATAGAACGCCTTACACATTAAAGTGTAGTTGTATTCATTTGTGTTTAGCTATTCTAATTCTCTGAAATTATTATTATTATTACTGTACCAATCTATCTATTTAGTTATTTAATAAAATACCATCCGTTCTGAAACGTTTGGGATGAAATTAAACTTTAATGTGTGTTTGACTTTAACTCGCAGGCTACCAAATTTAATGATAAGGCCCTTTTGTTATGTTGAACAGACACACATCCGTCCACAATTCAACAGCATTAATCTGTATCAAAAGCAACATAAACTATTTACTATTGCGTTTGTAGGCTCCTAAAGTTGAATATGTTTGCAAACAAAAGAAAGACAAGAGGTTTTGACAGGTTTTAAAAAAAATATAATTTCAACGTCATTGGATACAAGGTTCGGTGGTAGAATCCTAATAGAGGGTCATAATAGAAAAGAGACCCGGGCATGTCATAGCCCGAGCGTACAATAAGCGCGGTGATATTTATGCGTGTACCTGGAACAACGTGATTTCTCATACATGCCTGGAACCAGCAGTGTCCAAAGTGCAAGAACCAGGCAGTGCCTTTGTTCAAGTAGAATATAGTGTAAAATAGATTAGCTTCAATATACTCAATTTAATGTATTTAAAAAAATACCTTAATAGCAGAAATATTAACATATGCAGGGGTGAATCCAGGTCTAGGATTGTCCACTCCTTTATTTATTTTAATTTTACTATTTAAAAGTTGTGTAAAATCTTTCGATTTAAAAACTGTCAACAAATAAATTTTATATCTAAATAAAACCTTTGATTTATTAATTCTTTGGCATGAATACATTATTATATTATCTTTTGTAAAGTGATATTACGTAATCTTTATTTATATTTTGTAAGAATCTTTTAAATATGCTGGATCTACCAGTGATCAAATGAGTTTCAACGAAGCATTAGAATATATTCCAGTTATATTCTCACAATCACATGTCCAATACATGGCTTTATGATTGGAGTAAAAATTATCAAGACTCCCTGGTTTTCCAAAGAGCAGATATAATAATTTCAATTTAATTTATTATAGTGCTGGTCTGTCATAGTTCTCACAACAGTTGGCCAGCTCTGAAAAGTACACAAGCACCTTAAAAATACGTATAGTAACAAAATAACAAACAATACTACCTAAATAATGATAAATACTGATGAATAATTACAAAAAATAGGACATAATTTTTAATGATAGATGATAAAAAAATATAAATTTAATAGCTTGAGAGTAGTAAAGTAGAAATCATAGCAATAAACTAACAAAAAAGAATAAGGTACATTTAAATATTTGAGGCAAAGCGTCTTCAGGCTAAATTAGTTAAAAAGGGAGTTACTTAAACAATTATCTGAGTTTTGCTTTTATTTTATGAAAAAGGTTTAATTTGACACGTGTGGCACTAGCACTGTGGATACAGTGACCTATAGCGCTCACTTTGTAGGAGTTGTTGAGAGAAAATAATGTTGTATTACGAGAGGCCCGAGAAGGAACATGTATACCTATGTCCTAGGGCAAATTTACAAGAAAACTCGCTGTCAAAAACAAACAAAAAGGTTATCACAATAAAGTCCATGCAAAAAGAGAGTTGGAGCCCTAAGATAAAAATAATAATATCAAAAACGTAACAAATATATTTCATTATATCCATCAAATGTAGTTAAATGATCTGAAATCAGTACGAGAAAATAAAAATACAAACCTACCACAAAATTTCAAAATAGAAATTTACTGGAGAGACATAAACCTAAAAAATCTTTTTAAATAGTTAAGTTTGTGAAAAATGAATAAATAAACTAGATAGTGCCAATAAAACCCAAGTTCGATTGAGAATGAAAATCCACCAGGGAGAAGGAGAAGAAATCCCCAGCAGGATCAGTAGTAGAGTAAGATGCGCACGAGTATTTCCTGACGCAATTTAGAAATGAATCAAATAGCCAAAGCTATTATTTGTGCTTTTTAGTGAGGATTACTCCATCTAGATACCATATTCTTAAAATTGAAAAATGACACCTGGAGACGGGAATCGAGCCCGGGACCTTTGGCTTAGTATGTCACCTCTGAGCTATCCAGGATTCGTTCCGTGCCCAGGGTGATTCTTCACTCAAAAAAGCTAACTACCGAGTCGAAGTTGGCTGCGTTATCTGATAGCTCGTGATCTTAATAAAATCACACATTTGTAGCTGATGATTTCCGCACGTCCATCATAGACTCTGCCTTAAAATACGAGTGAATAATGACCCTAGACACGGGACGAATCCTGGATAGCTCAGTGGTAAGATCATTGGAGTACTAAGCCAAAGGTCCCTAGTTCGATTCCCGTGTCAAGGTGTAATTTTTCAATTTTCGCAATTTCATGACTAGTTTATGAATCTGTATACCAGAATACCCTGCTAGCGTTAGTTCAGTTCAATTAAATATCAACGTGCAAGGGTTTATTAGTTTATGTTTTACAGATATTCTGATTAACTGTGATTTGAATGACCTATTATATAATTTTGTGACTTATTTCAAATAAGAATACAGTGATTGTTGTATGCAAAAGTAAGTGATTGAAAAAGAACAAAATTAATAAGTTATAGATAAAAAGAGGGAAAGTGGAGAAGTGTCAACAATGAGTCAGAAAACAACTTTACAAGCACAAGGCAAAACTCCTGCATGGACGTCAACAGCAAAAATTGATAGGCTTCCTTCTAAAAAAACTACTGAAGGACCAGGACATAACGTTCTTAAGAGAATCATCTTGGACGAGACGTCTGATATTTCTGTCCAGGATCAAGCTTCCATCTGCTTCATAACTGTCACGGAGTTTCTTGAAGTAGAATAAATATTTCTGGATTTTTTTGAGACAACGAATACCAAGTCTGAGACGCTGCTCCTTATTATTTTGGATATCCTTCACGGATTCAATTTATCGGTCACTAAATTCAGAGGCAAATGTTTTGACTACTCTTAGAACATGGCAGGAGATTTTAGTGGGGAACAGATCAGCATGAAGAGGAAAGAACCAAGATACATATTCGTGTCTTGTGTGGCTCATTATTGGAGCCTTACTATGCAGAACATGGTAAAGCAAATTAATGAAGGCCGTAACGCACTTAAGCTGGTACAAGACATAATCAATAACACTCCAAAAAGAGTCAATATCTTCAAAATCTCTCAAAGTCAGATCAGCAATCATCAATATAAGAATATTCGTCCCTTTTTCTCAACTCGTTGGACAGTTTGATATGAATCTCTCTCGTCCGTCCTCTTCAATTACAAAGACTTGAAAACTTCATAGAGGAGATAGCAGATACAGAAAAATTGGGTGCTGGTGCCCAAGCCAGTAGCTTTCTCATTCAAAAGGAAACTTTTGACTTTTTCTTCTATCTATATTTGTCTTGCAAAGTTTTCAGCCACGTGGATATGACCCAAAGTTCCCTTTAAGAGAAATCACCTCTCTTTCAACAGGCCTCTTAAATGATTGATACGTTTTTTAAGCCCCTGAGAAATTTCAGAACACATTATGGAGTTTTCTCAGATGGTACAAACTAAATTACAAACTCTAGGTGCAGTACAATCAATGCTACCAAGAATTCCTCACCGAATGGATGATGCAAGCAATAGAAAGTTATTCCTCTTAACACCCGAAGGAATTGTACCATTAGTGTTTCTATGAAGTCGTCGATATGATAGTAATGTGCATCACCACCCAATTAAAATCTAATATTATTGACTTCATGGTAAGCCCCCTACACTTTCTCATTAGGATGAGAAATTAGTTTCATAAGTTCAGTGAACATTTTAAAGATGAGATTGATTGAGAAAGAGTGGCTTTACACAAATATATGTTTATCCATATCTTTAAAACTTGAAACAGAAGGGTTGGAAGCGTATCACTTGTGGTTGTCTTTCTACAGAAAGGTCCGCAAATTAAGAACATGCTTCCAGAGTTGTGAAGCTATTCCGATTCCTCCTGACGATCCGTGTGTCAAGTTCTACAGCATGAAGATAATTTTAAGGCCTGATAAGAATGAAAACCTACCTTATACCAACAATGATTCAGAAACGCTTGAACCCTCTTGCTATTCTGAATGTTCACTGAGAGGAGATTTACTCCTTAAACATGGACTCTATATCTAATTAATTAAAATTAGGGCATAGATCCGTAAGTCAAACATCGCTATTAAGATCTGAGCTGAAGTTTTTAGACTATGTACAATCACATTTACCAAACCGGTAAAGAACACATTTCTATTATTTATTGACTATTTATTTACAAACTTCAATCAAAATAAATCAGGTATTAGGACTAGCTGTGATAAATGAATAATGATAGGGAAGTTAGGAGATGTAATACCTAAGAGGCCCCCATGNCAAAGGGCCCCCCAAGAAGAAAATCAAAAATTTACTTCCCCCCCCCCCCCCAATAATTATGATGACACCTCTGAAACATAGAAAGGGTACACTTATTGTAGGTGTGGATAAACCTACACGCTCAAAGAATCTAAATTTCATATATAATAGAGTGTATACCATATATGAGTAGCTTAGGATTTCACAAGCTCACAGAACCAAGAGTTTAGAATATTCACAGAAATCACAGTGTCGAAATAAACGACTGCTAATGTAGTTATATTAAAAAATTAAATTGTAATCATACCAAAATAAAAATTTATAAATCTTATTTGTATGTTTCCATGGCAATGACAGCTTAAGAAATATTAACAAACCAACCATATTATTATTATTAGCACCGCGTCTTACTACCTGTTTAGGTTTTACGCACTTACGCTAATGTGTAATGGTAGGGTGATTGTGAGATGAAATGGAGGACGTACAGTTTAGCGTGGAATCCGAACCACGGTGGAGGCCTGGCATCCCCCACATTCACAAAATATCTTGTCAGAGGTGAAGGAAGGGTTTGTTAATCAGATAAATCTGTGCCAGGACCAAGGATTAAACCCCGAACTCCCGGCACAGAAGTCTGACACCTTGCCCTTAGACCACTATGCCACCAAAAAACCAACCAAAATCTCCTTTGTAGAGAGTGTTTTGGGATGTAAACAAACACAAAAGCTAAATATCTAATTTAACCATAAACTGTAGGCCCATTTTGTTAGTTTTTTGTATTATTACTGTCAGCCAAATGTTCGAAGTCACAGAGTATGTTTTCAGTAATTTTATGGTGTGGCGTGTGAATTATATTTATTTAGTTTTGTTTCTTGGTACTAAGCCAAAAGCACAATTTTATTTGGAACGTTATGGTGCTTTCTATAGAGTGCTGCTTTAAATTTACTCATATTTTTTAAGATTGTAAATTTAAACTATTTATGTTGAGGTTAATTGCAACAATGCCTCCACGTAAGAGAACCACTGTTAGCGTGATTGCATCTGCTTCTTATATTTAGGTGTATTTTCAACTATTTTATGCAGTCACATTAGAAGGTAAATTTGATTTGACTTGTAATTTGATATCAGATTTACATAGATAAGGATAGGCTTATATTCATTTATATCACTTAGCTAATAGTCAACAATGCATAACATACGCTGCACAATTCATAATAAGATACAACAATTTATAATGGAATGTAATG
This sequence comes from Timema poppense, assembly GCA_902141375.1. Classification (NCBI taxonomy): domain Eukaryota; kingdom Metazoa; phylum Arthropoda; class Insecta; order Phasmatodea; family Timematidae; genus Timema; species Timema poppense. The sequence goes on along the minus strand of CABFOV010004566.1, from coordinate 14,081 downwards.
ACTAACGTATAACAGTAAATGATGCATAGCATACAGTGCACAATTCATATTTAAAATAAAATAATTTATAATTTAAATGTAGTAAATTATATTTAAGTTTAAATAGATTTATAGATAGATATAAATAGTTTAAATAGATAAGTTCTTTAAAAATAACTTCACATATGGGATCACTAAAAAAATAACGTTAAATAAACTGCATCTCTTTAAACATAACATTAACCTAGGTAAAGTGGTTCTTGGGCTAATAAATCAAATTTGACTTAAATTTATTTGTTCCTGAGTTTATTAATATGCATACTGTCCATGTTAAAACTATAAGGTATGTTTGTACGTTTGTATATTTGTCGGGTTTCTAATTTTTTCTGGATAGTATAAGTGTTAAGAAGACCAAATAATCTACTTACAGAATTTTTGTCTGTCTGTCTGTCTGTTTGCTTGTTGCCAATAAACTCAAAAAGTACTCCTCGGATCAAGACGGGAGTTTCTCTCTTGCTCTCTTTATTCTCCCAGTAACAGGATAAGCTATACACGGATACTTTCTCTAATCAGTGAGAGAAGCAGTGTGGAAAAAACAGGGCGTAAGCAGTAAACATACGTTGTGGCTGCTCGGCGAGGGTACAAATCATGGCACTTGATTCGAATAGAACGAGAGAGGGAGCGGGAGGTTGGTTTCTTCAAGAATCTTCACACGCGTACAAAGCACTTGGTTCGAGTCCATTTCATTATTTTCTGGCATTTAAAGTTGTCGATTTCATTGAATGCGTTAGCGCTTTAAATAACATTCTTGCTTATTGATCCACTAAGCCAAAACCAAATTATGATTGGTGTGATAGGTTGCTCTCTATGGAGTGTTTCTTTCAATTTTATTTATTTGGGTTTCTTAGAATGCAATAATAAAATATATATTATTATATTCATTTCATCACAAGTAATGTAAATCTTAAACTATTTCTTTGAGTGCTCATTTCAACTGTGAGTTCACATAATAGAGTCATTTCTAATTAAAGGACTGCAAAAATGTGAACTATTTATTTTGATGATTATTGCAAGAATGCCTCCCTGTAAGCGAGCAAATATTGATGTAAGGGTAACAAAAATGTAAACAAATTATTTACTTTGGTTTTTGGTTTCTTACTAAATGTAATCTTTAATATGTGACGTCATCGACATATAAAACATTTATTTGCCTCATACGTGTCTGGATCATCATGAGGATAAGGGCTAGCGACTGCTGCCTGTAACTCACAAAGCATAATCAGCCCTTTCGCAGATGACCTAGCTTGGCGTAACTGTCAAGGTGGATACGCTGAGTCGGGCAACAGCCGAACGGCGTAAATACGTGTCTGAAATAGTGTTTATGGTGGTTTAGATGAATCATTGGAAAAAAGTTGATCCACCCGACTTAAATGCGATCGAGGCCGTGGGTAAATTCTATTTAGTGATATAAGAGACATGTGTTAAGTGCGTAACACAAAGTTTTTACAAAATCTACGTATTTTTACATCAAATTATTATAGGGTTATTTAATCAAAATATTTTTTTGAAGTTAAGTGTGAACCATTTTAAAAGAAAAATGTTATTTTGTGACATAATAATCATGACATTTTTAAATTAAATATAATGCCTTTGTGACGTAGTGCTCAGAGCTCCCGGCTACAGATTCTGTGATCCCGAGTTCAATCCCTTGTGCTTCCAAAATTTATCTTTGCAGCAGTGGGTCTGAAACGGGGTCAAATTCAGCTTTGTGAGTACAAATGAGGAGCTACTTGAATAAAGAAGTAGCAGCTATGGTTTAGAAAACTGGGATTAAAGGCCGGAGGGCTCGTTATACTGACCACATGACCTATATCTGCAAATGTTGGCACTATTATAGTTAACGACGGTGAATTCTCAGTATAGTTCGTAGGTGGGCTCACACCATGAAGTTTTTTCTACTCACTGAACGAAAGTGCCACACTGCTTCATCCAAAGAGTATTATTTCCCAGATAGTAGAACTGTTTTTAAATGTCAAAAATTTTGGACGGAATCTTTGCTGGCTCGTTGAAGTCTGGAACAATTTTGGAAGAAGTACTGGTACCTTTGCAGCTGATTTATCAGTGATCGTGTCTTCCTTTACAGCCTACTTGATCAGTGCAGAAATAATTAATATAATCCGGTTCAGTAAATCTTGAATACAAATTTACAGCCCCTGCTTCCCTCTAGTGTATAAGGCGGTAAAATAATGATGGTTTGTTATAGTTTTATGTCACTAGTCTCATATTTATTTGAAGGTAATCGATATTTTTTCAGCATTCATGTGAACTTGATTTTTAGAATAAAACCGAATATTTTATATGATTAACATTACTACACTGACAAAAATGAAAACGGGATAAAATATGGCATTATCTATAATAGCTGTGGTTTTGTTTACGGTATTGAACTAAAAAAAGTCATATAAAATAAATTTATACAAGATTATTTTATAAAAAATTTTTACAGATAATACTAGGTAGAAGGAAAAAAAAGGTGTAAATTTGGCCATCACCTTGTCTTATCAAATTGACACAAACACACACACACACACATATATATATACACTTACATAAAGATTTAATACACATTTAATCATTCTGAAGAAAATCAAATATATGTTAAACATAATATATTTCAATTTAAATAGATAACATAACTATATCCTGGAAGATAATATGGCTACATTGAAAAAGTGACCTCCAAAAAGGTAATGTACAGTATATACTTATTCCAACGTGACGAACGTTAGTACTTGAATGTGAGATTTCAATAGCTTCTCATAAATGTAAAAATTAATAGGAAATGGTATGTGTTATTGCTATCTTTTCTAAGGGAAGTAATTTTCAAAATCTTTTCTCTTATTAACATAATGAGGGACACCGGTTATAGGTTTCGAAAATATGTTGCGAAGCAATACGCTGGCAACGTTTGCAACGACTTCAATATCTACTGTAACAAAATAAACATGGGGCTAGTCTTAATATGAACTGTATAATTTACCAAACTGCACTGACCTGACTTCATAAATGGTTCATACACATTAATTCTGAATGCTTTCGCAATAAGGGTTCAACACATAGTAAAGATAAATGTTTGTTTTTCTGCTTTTAATATGGCCATTGCTGATGCCAATGGTTTGTTTACCATCAACCATTCTAGAGATTCGAGTCAAAGTAGTAACACACTACAACAATGGAAAATATCCTAAAACAAGAGCAGCTTGGACCCGCTTACGTGGCTTCATGGTCTAAGGCGTTACTCTCGCATTATACTAGACTGGCGATGACAGTGAGATAGGGGTTCGAATCTTGATCGGGTGTGCTTAGAGTGTATTTTCAAAATTGTTTGACACTCTCTCCTTCGACGTAAATGCGGATACATTTCTTCCAAATATAACCTTCACTATTTATAAAAGTGTGATTAGTACGTAAGGATATATCCCGAATGGGTAGTAACATGAGGTGCTAAAATAAAAGAGCAGATTAGAAGTGCCTGATTCTCGAGACTTTCCAAGCTATATTTATCAGACGACATTCCCCTCCTACCTGGTACAGGACGAAGCTTTTTATCCTATCACCAAGCTTAATGCGCCCATATTCTTGGAATTCACCCAACTATACGAAAAGGTCGTCCAGATTTCTAGAGCAATGTTTATCAAAGTGTGGTCCGCGGAGACCTATCAAGGGGTCCGTAGGTTCCCAGAAAGTTTCGTAAAAATAATCAATAAAGGAATTTTGATCGCATAGAAAACAAACATTTGAAATGCAATGGAATAAATATGAATTATCCATGCTGTTATATATTTATTTTATTAGTAGATGTGCAGAGATGTTTGAATCATGGGTTAGTTCATTTTTCTTAGCGTGGTTCATTAGATGTTCTTGGTAACGTTATTAAAAAAAATTGCTCTAGATAATTTTACGCAATTTTAGCTAAAACTATCGCACAATAAACACTATGCGAATGTTGAGTTTGTTACTAAAATAATCAAATCAATATTCCGGTATATTTTTAATCTTATAAAAACATTGTGTCTAATTTTATTAAAGCGAAATATATACTATCGGCGGAATTGTCTCAGCTGTGGTCAGCTTAACCTTGGCACAGGAAACTATAGCTAGTTTTCCAACCAAGGGATGTGAGGGTTCACTATTATTTCCTCAGATGTGTGCAGTCACTCTTCTTTAAATTTCACCCTTCTCTTACAATATTTCATATCGATTGATTTATATTGAAAATAGTCCGGATAGCTCGCTTCGGAGGCTGACTGGTATAAAGCTTCGTACATACGAGAGGCAGACAGAGGCACCGCGGGGACACACCACTCGTGTAGTGTGTATGATGAACAGAGGCACCGCGGGGACACACCACTCGTGTAGTCTGTATGATGAACAGAGGCACCGCGGGGACACACCACTCGTGTAGTGTGGATGAGGAACAGAGGCAGGGGAGCGCTCAAGTCGGCCCCGGCTCGCTGCGCGGTGCCCTTCCGCTGGCTTATCGATACATCAACGCGAGGAATTGCTCATTCTGGGCTAGTCTAGACGACTCTTTTGTTGCATCTGTCTCATCTCAAATGTTCTTTTTTACAAGATTAGCTTTTGCTTTGATAGTGGTGTAGGTATCCGCAATAAAATGGATTAGGAAGGAGCAGGACATGATCGTAAAATTGATTGATGGGTTGGAGAAGAGACAATCTCCAGTGGCCAGGAACCGCAGCGTGATAGCTAAACGTTCGTCTGGTGGAATTGAAGGTCTGAGAGTATTATCCTTTCTGTTTACTCTATCTTTAACTTCATTCAAAACAAAGATAAAATCTTCCTCCACCACTCTTGTGAAGTTTTCAATTTTCTCACCATCTTCTAGGGTAAGGTCCTTTAAAAGACCTGTGCTTTTGCCGGTTAATCGTCGTCTAGGTGTGATAGCTGGGATGACTACCTACGTCCTTTCTTTTCAGCTTTTCCACCTGAGATTTTATTTAATATGATAAACTCACACAAGCTGCCGCGATGTTGACGTCTGACGTCGTTGTTGCCTAGGTTTGAACGTCATAGAACAGTGGAGCACAGACGAGACATTTCTCGCGCGTCCTCGTTGGGATTCATGAAATGTCCGCGTGTGCATCCTCGTTATACCACGCTTTGCTGCGTTAAGCCTCGCGGCGCCTCTGCCTCTAGTGTGTACGCAGCCTTAGACGTCATTCCCGCAATAGATTGGACTAGCAATGAAGAGGATATCGTGGTCAGAGGGTGGTTTTTCCTGAAGGTTTTTCAAATCTCCCTCCACGAAAATGTTGGTGAACTTTCTTTTAATTCAACCTTTCTAATCCATAAAACCCTAGCGTAATATTCCAATAACCCCTTCGGGTAGCAGGACGCGCTGCTATATTTTTTAAATGGGAATAGCTCGGATTGGAAATTAGACTTCGTAGATTTAAAAAAAAATGCAATTTCTTCTTCGAGGGATGAGAGTGTCGTCTAAGGAAGGAGATGCCTTCACCTGGTTTTTAATCCCTGCCAGGCCCTCACATTCACACACACACACACACACACACACACGATAAGGCTTACAACAAACAAGCGGGAGCTCCCGGAGTTTATGATACCTTGATTTACAATATGGCCGCCCCTTCCTCTTCTCCACACAGACACACACACACACACACACACACGTGCACACTTGTTTTCAATTAGCCGTTTTCATTTAGCTAAAGTAGCTTGATTAAACTTCAGGAAAGGAACGCTACTTTAGCATTCATGAATTAGCCCTTCAACGTTAAGAGCACATAAGTCTGCCAAGTTTTTCCCTTCAGGGGTGTAAACGCGACACAGACACCCGTCCATGTTGGGTAAATTATGGTGACGATGAAAGCCCTCTGGGCAGAGAGGTTTGATACAGCTAATATTTAATGAGCACCTGCTAGAAACTGTTTGGTTTTATCATGGGCGATTTTCAAAGGTGCTTTCAACGCTTATGATCTATTTACATCTAGAATCGATAGTTTAAAAAATCTAAGAGAATAACATACCTTTAAAAAAATCTTAAGGGCGCTGCTCACTCCAATACTCTACTGCAATATCTATTCTGAATAGTGCAACTTACAATTTCTTAAACCTCAAAAATGATCTTTATAAAACTTTTTAAAAAAATTGTTGTGACCAACAAACCACTACATTTGCTTACTATTATCTACCTGACAAGTACAAAGGAATGAGATGACGTGTTTAATAAATATGTTAAAATGCACCAACATTTGCGTGAAGTAAGATTGAATAAACAAATTGATTGGAGAGGGTTCACTAGAGGATGGCTTTTATAAGAATAAACTACGGCCAACAAGATCATAGTTAGATACAAATTATATTATCAGTGAGGAAAACTAAGAACAAGTTTTATAAGACATTCGTATATTTTCATGATACTTTTATTATATAATTCAAGTTGTCAATACGCTTGAATTATTAGCCCTTGGCATTTCATGTATTTTTCGAGATCCTGTTAATTTATAACAAGCTACTTTAAAATTGCATTCAAGTAATATACGATCTAAGCGTGAATGAAAGAAGAAAGAAGGGGTAGACCTTCCAAGTCACCCACTCACTGAGTGTAGCGCCTGACCACGGGGTGTCAAGTTAAAGAAGCCTGAATATACGCTCGTCGATGGGAACAGAAGCTCTTATGGAGAAGAGATAATCTAGTCTCTCTCCCAGGTACTGTTACCGAAACTCTGTACTTACGGTAATTAATGCGAGAGCGTGTAGGGAATGCGAGTTAAAGAAAATGTTGTTTTTTTCCAGTTTTTATAGCAAAACATTATTTTGGCCAAAATAAATAGAATATTGTTCCAGTAGAGATATATATTTTAACTTTCTTCACATGGTTATATTAACAGTAGTTATTGAACATGTGTCATGAGCAAAGTGAACGAGAAACTTTTTAAATAAGGAGAAAAAGCTATCATTAGACTCCAGTATATCCTTGACAGATACTCAAGAACTGTTGAGATCACCATGTGAAGAAAAATTAAGGTCTATATTTATTCTGGAATTTTATTTGGTTTCTTTTGACCAGAAAAAAATGTTATGACATAAATTTACAATAATATTTCTTTTAACTCACGTTCTCACCTTAAGATAGTAAGTAAGAAGCCAGGATAGTAAAATGCTGGTTGTATCGACATTCCTGCGTTGCAAGATTAATCGTGCCTGAAGACAGCATCTAAATGCAAGGGAATGACAATTCTGTTGCCTCAAGCCTACTGACTTGGTACCCGTAAGGTGCGTAGTACTCTGTAAGAACTCGACTACACTCTGACAGATTGCTCTGTCTACAGAGTCCTTAGCCTTAATACCTTAGTTCTTATCACTCTGTAGAAATTTACTCAATTTTAACTTTCCAAGTATTAGTTGATACGGACTGCTAATGACTACCAATCACAGCAAAGTAATCGTGCGCGCGCATCGAAACGAAAGCACCAATGGCATTATCATAGCAACTACACTATCTCATATTTTAAATAAATATATTACTTGTGACTGCACTTATCCTACCTTTTAAATGTAACCTAACCTAGACGTTTTATTAGAATATGTTGTGTATCTACTTTTGTTAATAACTGTCCAGCCGTGATATCATCTGCTTGTACCTAGCTCTAGAAAATGATCTCCCAAAGAGTTTAATTGGACGTTATGTCCAACTTTCTCATTAGTTGGCACGGTCACGTGATTACGAATACAAATACCGACTGTGTAAAAGCGATTTCCATTGCTAAGGACTATAAGTATGCGGAGCTTACGAACTCTGTAGAGGGGGCTTTACACTCAGTTTGCAGTTCTCTTATAGGTTGTTACCGAATATAGTAATGCTCTGCACCTTCACTTTGGTTGGATGGTCGGATTGGCATAGGAACAGTTCAAACGTTACTGAATTTACTTACACGTATTCACATGCCAAAAAATTCTATTATTCAAGGGTCACGTTTGGAATATAGTGTATATTCTAACATCCAAAAGATAGAAATTCAGACCTATTATTATGTTGGCTAAATTGTTGATTTTTTATCTCTTCTTATTCGTTACTATAATATATTGTTAGGATAATCAAATCTTGCAAATTACGGTGGGCAGGACATGCAGCGTGAATGGGGCATTCTATAAACTTGTTCATGATACTGACTGGCTAAACCAATGGGAAGTGGGAAGATACCATTATGAAGACCTAGACTCAGATGGAAGGCTAACGTTAGAATATACCTGAAAGGTATATAGTGTAATGAGGTGTATTGGGATGGAAATTAATGAGTTGGGCTGGATAGAACTATCTCAAGATAGGAATAGGATGTAATGAGGAGGGGCAGGACAGAGCTAGCTCAATATAAGGCAAGGCTGTAATGAGGTGGACTGGATAGAACTTGCTCAAGACAGGATAGGTGGCGCACTTTAATAAACTTTTGAGTTCCTAATAGGCCTACCATAGAGTGTGTAATTAATGTTTCTACCTGTGACAATTCGACTCGAGCTTTAACAGCGATCAAGACCCCACGACCCAGGATCAACTCCAATCTACATTTTAAAACCAAACGACAAGTAGACAGGAGAGGAATATGCCTTAGTCCCCACCCAAGTGCCAAGTGATCTGTTTTGTTTCTCCTGGCATGTGACATGTGTCTTCACGGTGGGACGTCCCTGTCTCAGGGACAATATATGAAGATGCTGGTCAGGGGGTGTCGTGTACCCTTGTTCGCGTCACACTGCGACTGCGCGATACTATCCGCATCTCAGTGCAAGAAGGACACAGCTACAGGGAATTAAAATTGTAACTTTCATATTCTAGATTGTTGTTTGTGCAGGCTCCACCAACACGTGAGGAATACATTATAGCCTCAATGGTGGGCACGCGGACAAGGTTGTTAGTTTCGTCTTGTATGTTTTGCCGATTTAGGATTAGGTCAAGGTTCCTTTGAATTCCTCTTCTTGCAGGGACGAACAATTATAATGAAAAGAGTTTCGGCTCTTTTTCGCGTACTGTTAGTTTTAAGAATAAAATACCCGTTTCAGTGGCCGCATGGTCAAAGGCGCTCCACTCGTGTTGGACTGGACTACCAAATTCGGGAAGATCGAAGTTAGAATCTCCCTCGGGTGTACTGACTGTAGTTTTTCCTAAATTGTTTTCCACTTTCCCTCCAAGTAAATGAAGGTACATTTTATCTTTTATATGACCTTACTAAGCCCTAGAACCATCAGCGTAATTAGAACATAAGCGCATAACCTGAACGGGTAATAAGACATGTTGCTAAAAATAATAAAAAAGATCAAGTAAGACTCGGTGTATGGATGTTATTAAAGTGAAGGATGTATGCAAGGATAGGGAAGTGTGGAGAAAGTTAGTGAGGATGTATTAAGTACGAAGTGGTTTTTTGAGCTATATTCACAGTTTATTGCCTACCCGTAAGGGAGCAGCGTGATTAGATATTCTATACATATCTATCAATTTTTGGGCTCATAAGCTATATAAATAACTATCAGAAGCACCCGACATTGCCCAGGGTAGACCCGGAATACATTGCGTGGTTACACCGGGGACAACGCGTTTCTTTGCTTCAAACATACAAAAAAAACACTTTGATTTGGTTCTTCCGATAAGTTTTTAATAAATTTAAAAAATCTAATTCAAAATTTATAAAACTCTAATCAAGAATTTAAAATTTCTGCTTCAAGGTGCATATCTATATTTGTTCATAGAGGCTACTAATTTTAAAATCTCAGCACTTTGCACTAGGTAGATATCGCGAAATTCTCAGACAGACAAACAAACTCTTCGTTTTATTAATATTGACTAAGATAAATTGCTTATAAATACAAGTTTATTTTTATTATATTCACAATGAATATAACCGTTTAAAGTAAAACATAGAAGTTTATTATTGATATTAATCAGATTTGGTTAAAAATATTGTATGAAACTCAAAAATTTGAAGTAATCTTTTATCAATATTGAGTTTTTAATGTCACGTAACAAGTGTGGATGCATTGTTATCAGAGGTTTTAAATCCTTCTATATGGTGAACTTTACCTCCATATTTGCCCTTACTGTCTATTGAATAATTCAATCTTCCTATGAATAAACTTTACGGTGTACCTAACATAATATTTTTCCCTGCAAACATTGATTGAGAATCATTAATGTAAACCATTGTTGAAACATATATATTTTGTATTGGTTTTGTTGAGCTATATAGTTAAACAAAAGATATAGCAAATTATTATAATAATATTTATTTAAGGATTAATCAATATGTGGTTTCTTCATGGATAGTCGAAAGAACAAAAAATAGATCTAGATTTAAAACATTTTTATTTTTGTTTCATGGTTGTGGTAACAATAGAAGATATAAATCATAACATAATAAATTAGAAAGTCTTATATTATTATTATTATTATTATTATTATTATTATTATTAGCACCGCGTCTTACTACCCGTTCGGGTTATACGCACTTACGCTAATGTGTAGTGGTAGGGTGATTGTGAGATGAAATGAAGGAACTACAGTTTAACGTGGAATCCGAACCACGGTGGAGGCCTGGCATTCCCCAAATTCACAAGATGTATTGTCAGAGGTGAAGGAAGGGTTTGGCAATCAGATAAATCTGTGCCAGGACCGAGGATTGAACCCTGGACCCCAGTCCAGAAGTTCGACACCTTACCCCTAGACCACCAGGTCACCTACTATTATATTCACACCTCAATCTTCTTATAGTTGGTGATCATAAATTTTAGTATAGGCCTAAATACATGTGTATAATCGTACAAAACATTAATTTTAAAATTAAATAAATGTTATGAAACTCCGCACGGACTTTCTCTCTCTATTGTTTGAAAATGGAAATATTTACTCAAAACTCGTAATATATGTGAAACGAACTACTATACACTAGTAAACCCAAACATAAATTGCACTATACTTATGTACAACTTTTTTTTACTCTCGGTTGGAAATTTTATAATTTTATTTTTAAAGAATTAATGTCCTCATTTGTATGTTTTGACCAATAAAAAAATCAATATTGGGTCCATAAGGGTCAACACTTCGTATTCAAATTTCAACTTCCGGTTAAAATTTTCGACATTTAATCAGGTGTTGCAAATCTTCATACCATCGCATTGCTATTAAATTCTTAATTTATAAATTTTAACCAATAAAAAATGTAACTATTGAGTCTAAAATGGATATAGATCATTGTTGTACAAACATTTCTCCTAAGAGGTTTAAGGAAAAACATGTTTAAGGAAAAACAACATAAGCTTTTAGAGACTTACTTATATTTAATTACTCTATGGCATTGGAGAATTATTGCGTTAAAAGTTAAGTAGCATCTCTTTACAACTAAAGCTCACAAAATTGTGTTAATATATTTGCCGATATCTTAGATAATGTTGGATTTATAAAAATATATTTCATATAAAAGAGTTCTATATTTAATAGTAATACATATTTACAATGATATGTTATCTCTTTTCTCAAATAGTTGTGTAGATATAATCAATATTGGAAATTCTTATGTGAAAATGTAAATTGCCATTTTGGTTTTTATGTTAAACTAAGTCTAGAGAATATGATACCAAGTTTTATAAGTTCATTAAAGTGAATTTTGATTTTTTTTTAATCTATGTTTTCTCTTTTTACCCTTCACTGAACTACAGCAAACGTTAGGGTTGGATATCTAATTCCAAAAATTCCTGAAGAGAACCTCATAAAGAACTCTAGATACAATGTTTTAGCCCTATCAGTAAAATGGTTTCGCCTCTAGCTCGATATACAGACAGACAGACAGACAGATGTCATTGCGAAAACAATTTTTTTAAGTTTCAGTGGAATATGAAACATCGACATTGGTCAAACTCTTGAGCTAGATTCTCTTACGATAACAATACTTCTCTCTCCTAGGGGCCAATAGAAAATAAAAACACATTACATTCGGCTGACACAAGACCACTGATCACCCCATTACTGGCAAACCAGACCAAACAAGATGGGTGTCTAGTCCACAGGCCCAATAATGCGGACGTCTTCGCCTTTTTATAATAACCGTGGCCTACTACCAGTTGGGGTTATACGCTCAACTAACTACATATTAAGCTAATAGGCTAGGAATTGAGAAGTTTGAATTTAGAGGAAGTGAGCTTGCATTTGTGTGGAGGTAAGAGTGGAAAACCACCTTCAGTTCACCCGAGTGAGATTAGAACCTTGATATCCCTGTCCTCGGCAGTCTAGCTAAACATGAAACTAGCGTGTTAGATAATTACGCCACCGAGGTGGGTGATAAAGTAGTAGGGATGAAAGAGGAATTTTTTTAGAGGTAATCTACCAGCACTTGCGTGGAAAGAGAGTGGAAAACTATCTAGGAAAAACACTTTCAATGTACCAGACTTGGATTAAAACCACGAGCTATCCTTCATCAGCAATCCAGTCTAACTCGAAAGTGACTGACGCCTTTTAACATTCAGCCACGTTTTCACTTCTTTTAATAACCTCAACTGTAGCGTATATTTAGTGTTGAGGTTAACTTTTTTTTTAGCACCGCGTCTTACTAACCGTTCGTGTTATACGCTATAAGTACTAATTACGCTAATGGATTAGAAATTGAGAAGGTTGAATTAGAGGAAGTGAACCCACATTTGCGTGGAGGGAGAGTAGAAAACCATTGAGGAAAAACCACCCCCAGTCAACCCGACCGAGATTCGAATCTTGATCTACCCGTCCTCAGCAGTCGAGATCAACACGACTAGCGCGTTAGCCAACTACGCCACCGAGGCGGGTAGGTTAACTTTAAACATAGGCAAAATTTTATTTATTTTTCCTGTTTTTGACACTAATTGTCACCATTAAGCCATAATAGTTATGGTAATAATACCTAAGGTGAGCTGTGTTTACCATTATATATCTCCACAAACAATTAAAATTCCCAATAACAGTTTAAATTTTGTTACAAACTAGTATCAAATAAAATGTTTAAAAAAACATTCATTAAAAAAAATAATAATTGTAATAAACAATCGTTAAAAACACGAATAATTCCTAAGAGTCTGTGCCCACCCGTGGCGCGTGATTGGACGGACGCTATACCCATGTTTAATCGCTTCGGACCAATCACGACTCTCTATTAACGTCTCAGCAGGACGTATACAAGGTACGCCATATTTCCTCCGTACTTTCCAAACGCATGAGTTATATCACCCACTCAGCTCCATACATAAAGCGTAATGAGACTTTAGGGAGGTTATTAAAAAGGTAAAATTACATATGGTCCCTCCATGGGAAGAAATAAACATGGCGGATAATTAGCACTCGTTTGATTAGGTAATAAAATATAACGTTATTATGTTTCATTGGGGGGTGGGGTGGGATGGGGGTTGTAAAACATGTTATTGGTTTCTGTATTGACGGGATAAACTTTTAAGCTGAGTATTGAGAGCTATAGAAGGTTTTAGGTAAGAAAACACTTTTATAAATTACATTCGTGGATGATAATAATAATAATAATAATATTTTACTATTATATTCGTGTTATTTTAAAGGTATTTATAACATGCATCAAAAGTGACAGGGTTGGACGTATGAATACGTGAAAGCAAATCTAGTAGATTTTCTATCAATCATATAAGGTTCTTCTTACGAAAATTAGACGGAAAGTGATATTTTCCCCTAGTTTTTATTCTTATTTGAAAAAATTCACCTGCGATAGGGTGAGGAGCTGAAAAAAAACACAGCAATTTTTTATTTTCATTTATTTGAGGTATTTATCGTGCAATTTCTCTAACTGATTGTAGCATGAACACACGACTTATTAACTAGCTTATATCTATAACAGATACAACATCCAGCCCCGGTCTGTTGATTTATCAATATTAAAAATAATAATACTTTTTTGGGCCCCGTTGGGAATCGAGGCCAAGACCATTAGCTTAGTTGGCAGACACGCTACTGTAATAAAAAATATAAATATATATAATTATAATAATATATTTAATAAACTTATAATATAATATAATAAAATAATAGA
>CABFOV010004565.1:0-51161 GCA_902141375.1 Timema poppense | reverse complement strand
TTGTTTTTCCGAAACTATTCATTCCTGTATATCTGTGGATACTTCTAGGTCAGGAATATGACGATAAAATAGAGACCTGAGATTTTTTTTAAGGGTTTCTTCTATGTGTACCAAAGTTTGGTTGAAAAATGAGTAGGTAAACATTAATAGATGGGGATACAAGGGTTACGTGGGACCCCAAAGGCTTGATATTTTTCCCACTATAATACAGCTAAAAGTTTACTTCAATATTTACTACCGTAACAGTATTATTTGTGTAAATCCCTAAATTTGAAAATGCTTATTCATTGGAGCCAAACACCTTACCCACTATACCACGGAAGTGAGCGCGTTAGCTGTTTTATTTCCTCAGATTCACGACAAACGAATCTGTCATAGATTGCAAATTAAGTACAGATCATTTGTATTGAGCTAATAATTCTAGAACAAGTGATTGCACTAAAACTCAACAAACCTTTGGTCAGCCCCCTTGATAACACCTCATGCATCTATACGGCCTAAAGTTGGAAACACACTGTCGAATGGGAAAGCCATTTTTGAAGTTTCAAAACTACTAAAACACTCCTAAACTTTCTAGAATATTCTGTTGTGACTCCTGTTAAAAATAACTTTATTTGTTTGAGGAGGGCTGGCTGGATATGTATTTCTAAAATATTTACCTCAATATCAGAACTGATGTAACGTTTTAAAATTAATGACAATATGTTGATACCTTTCTCTTTCTTGGCGTGAAACATATTTTAAAATATTCAGACAATTTCTTAAGTAACGCAATATTTCTGAACATATGCTATGAGTTTTAGTTGTATGGTAGGTGGCTTATTTAAATACCACTTCATAGCCGATTATACAAGGTTATAACCACACGATTACGCTCAAACCATAATTTGAGTCAAATTTCGGTTTTCGTCATCCTCCACTCAACAATATAAATTATTTTTTATTTAAATGCATTTGTGAATTGTATTAAAATATGTTTGCTCTTTTTAAAAATAAGTTATAAAAATTTAGAAAACTTAACCACAATGTGACGTTTGGATCAAGTTGTATTATTTCCCCAAGTTAGCTGTTATCCGAGGAGTGAGTCGAACTCTTGCCGATGTTGCTTGATGGATTTCAAGTAAGTGTACTGAACGGGCTGCGTTATAGGCCCCACACAGTCCTGAAATGTCCTTTCTCCAGGTCATGGCAACTGTGAAACAGTTTTTGGCGTTTACAAGGGTTAATGGGGGTTGATAACATCCAGTGTAAATAAACAAATTACACCCCTTGAAAACTCTTATTTAAAATTTGAGTAAATTATTATCTTGCCACTCAAACTGTGTACCCGTTATAATACCGGTTACAAAGTAATAGAAACAAAACACAGTTTTATTGCTAAGAAATTAAACTTATATTTCTGCTAGTATTGCTAGTAAATTTGGTGTCCCGGGGCCTCACCGTAGTTACTCCATTGCCTCCACCCTATTGTTCCAGATGAAATCCTACCGGATGACTATTTCTCCAAGCTCCACTGTTCCCCAGGCGTGAGGTCAGTGCAGTTCCCTGGAAGGGTGTGTGTCCCGCCACCCAAGGACCTCTACGCGACCAGCCTTGGCTTCAGGACACGCAGGACCTGCTGCTGGGAGGAACGACCTAGGACCATGGGTACGAGATCAACACAACCCTCTAACATAGTCTGAAGGTCACTCTACGAGAGTGTACACACGATTAAGTGTCAGTATCATCTAGTCTGGTTTAACGACGACGGGAAGGTTGGGTGTCAGAATCCCGGTCGGGTTCAGTGATAAAGTATTTCATAAATGGATCCCAATTTTAACTCCACTAAAGATGCAAGTATTCTTCTTCTACTACATACATCGGTGGACACGTGAACTAAAAGTAAGGATTGTCTAGTTTGACAGATGGGGATGTAAGAGTTCGAATACAGGTTGAGTGCCTAATTGTGGATTTCATAAATGGCTTACAAGACTCCCTCCACTTAATTTATATATGTTTATTTCTCCCAAATTACATCCTCCTCGTCCATACCCCATTAGTGATGTGGATAAACCAGGTGGATGGTGAGAAGTGAGACAAGGTGTCTTTTCAAAATTTAAAGGTGTGTGCCTGTGAACTAATCTCCCACGATCAGAAGGAGGCATGTATGGATTTAAGAAACGTTCAACTGCGTTACAGTTAATTAAATAAACGATATGAGATTATCGTACAGACTTTCTCTGATATAGTGTTTTATAGGTTGAAAGAAAAGTTTAGAAAATAGGTTTTCTATAAACGACTCTTGTTTTCCAGAAAAAAACCCATATCTCTCACTTCTCACATAAAATTTTCAAAAAATTTGTTTAAAAATTTGTTTTTTAAAATTATAAGTTTCCAACTGCTAAAATAAAGAATAAATCTTATCTATAAGTAAAAACAATTATTCTTAAATACCCATTTTGAACTAAATATTAAATGCCATTTTTAGAGATATTATTTTTTTAAATCCATCAAAAATAGTCTAACCAATCTTCAAATTAGATTATTAAAAATTAAAACATATACTATAATTTATTATGTAAAATAGTTTCCAGATTCCAATTTTGAACAAAATCTTAAGAGAGATTTCTATATAATTTACATTTTTTAATTTTTTTTTATAGTTAATACTATCAAATGATATTTTAAGAAAAACAAATATTATATTAAATTATTTATATTGTAAAACAGAACAAAACTGCAAAAATGTCCAAAAATTACTAAGATATAAAAAAAGAGTACAAATGGGCAAAAATAATAGTAAAGGTATAAGAGGGCCAACAGTAAGGTACTTTTGATTGGATTTAGTCACAACCCTTTAACAACTGATTATTTATGCTGTGACACTAGTATTTTTTTTATTAACGCCAACAGGAAAGTGTTCAAAGTATTGTGTATAGAACATTTATAACTGAATCTTCAAAATAAATGTCAGATTTTAAAACAAGTTCAGATTATACGAGTATCTCTATTTTGACACTGTGTATTAGTCAGCCTACTTTCGAGAGTTTTGAATCACACCAATAAAGGATTAATATTTAAACATAATTTAAGATTCAGTTACTATTCCCTCTGGTTAATTTTATATACTACAAATAACAAGGCTAGTTTATAGATTCCCCTTGTGGAGAATGGCTATAACAGCTAGTATATTAAATGCGTTTAGCCCATAGGGTACTTAAGACGCGGGGAACACAAACTCATTGGAGGGGGTAAGCTGTTTAACTTTTTACTTTCCAATAAATAAATTATTATTGTAGTGGACATTTTAGACCTAGATATTATGATGTATCTTTATGTTTTATGTGCCCCCAAACAAAAAAAAAGTGTCATGCGATTTCTATTTCCATTTTTGTCTGTCCCTAAGGCTAGAGCTGAAACAGTTTGTTGGATTTGTTTGAAACCTTATATTTAGATGCGCTATGGTCATACCCTAGCAGTTTTCTTTTGATTTTTACTCTAGTAAGTTATTCCGTACATTAGGGTAGTTTACCAAACACTGATTTTCAAAAATTCTAAATTTTTTAAATTTTGTCTAAATGATTCAGTTAAAAATGAATATCTGGGAAGATTTTAATATGATAAATAGTTTTATCTATTTATTAATCTTTAAATAAAAAATGCATTTAAAGGTCGTTTACTAATGAAAATTTAAAAAAAATAGGCCTGTTAGTTTTGTTTAAAGCTTATATATGGGAAATATTTCACATAATAAATAACTATGTATGTAGATTTTTTAGCGTAAATTAATTTAAGTGTGCCTTACTTAGGAAAGATTTTAGAAAATTTGAACTTTTTGAATTTTTTTTACGATTTAGCTCAAGTTTGGCGTCTAAGAATTGTTTTACATGATACATATTAAAACATTTTTATTTTTACAAAAATATAAATAATTTGAAATGATAGCCTCGTGAAATTGTAATTTTTTTCTAAAAATGATTTGAAAAATTAAAAATAATAATTGAGTAACTGGTAGGTAGAGTGCTTATTATTATTATTATTATTATTATTATTNGTGCTTATTATTATTATTATTATTATTATTATTGACAAGATGATATGTTATTTTTTCTGAGGAAGACTTATTTAAAGGTTGTTTTTTATAAACCTATTTTTGAAAATTTTTCTCTAAGCTATAACACACTATATGAGAAAGTTTGTACGATTATGTAGTACTATTTTTTATTTCTTCAATAAAAACCGAATACCTTCGTTATAATTATATAGCCCCGTTCACAGTATCTTTGCTTTTTCTGGAAATGTATTTATATTTTTCTCAACAAACTGGTTAATAATCGCTTAATCTAATGGGAAATGAAGAGGAAAGTATCGCATTAGTGCGGAGGTGTAATATAAAACCCTTTAGGAAAACAAAAACAAAAAATAGCCACAGTACACTCAGAATTCTTACTCAGACCTCCAAGTTACCGGTAAATCACACCAGCTGAAGTTAATGCTGTATTTCGCGTATCTACACACATCCAGTGAACTGGATATTACGGATAATGGATTAATATACTACTGACAATGAATGAATATCCATTGTACTAATGTACTGTATATTACTGACAGTGAATGAAGATCAATTTTTTGTATATTACTGACTAAAGGAAGTATCCCGGGCAAAGCTTTTCTTGACTTCAATCACACAAATAAAAACTATTCATTATATTGTTTCAACCAGGTTTTCAATTAATTAAATAAAATCTGATAAAAAAAATTAAATTACGGCTTCGAGATGCACATATTCATGCTCAGGGGTTAATAGTTTAAAAATTTCAGACCTTATGTTTGTGGTAAATATCACTAAATGCTAATGGCAGACAGACATAAACTCTTGATGTTTTTAATATAGATAGATAATTAGTGAATATCAAATATATAGTAGCCCCATGGCTTCTTTGATGCTGACTGACAGCTCACAGCTGATTTCTGAAAGTCAACAGCTGCTAAACACATGTTTTTGCAGATCATTTGGTTCGGCATAGGGGTACATAATTTTGTCTGGTAACTTTTAAAAGCCGTCAGCTGTCAGCTGTGAGTTGCCAGTCAGTACCAAAGAAGCCATGGGGCTACTGTACACTGTGTTAGGCCTGCTGATAACAAGTGATTATTCAGTGTACTTTGTGTTACTGTTAATGAGTTGATATCCACCATACATAGTGCTACTGATGGTGAGTAAATATTCAGTTTACTTTGAGTTGCTGATGATAAGGGGATATCCAATGTATTGTGTGCTACTAACAATGAGTGAAGATCCAATGTACTGTATATTACTTATAGTAAGTGGATATCAACATATATACAGGCTATAACTAATAATGAGTGAATATCTAGTATGCTTTGTGTGCTCCTAAGGTTTGTATGTTACTGAGGCTGATGATGCATGCATGTACAGTTTCATTTCCGTCCCCAAGGGCCGCTACCACCCGTGTGCTTGTACCAGAAACTGGAGTACAAGGACGGCTTCAACAGGATGGGAGGTCTTATTATGGGTGACAAACTGCACCAGCATGGTGGCCGAGTGCCAGGGAAACTGGTCAAGATAAACTCATAAGTACGAGGAAACTGCTCAAGATTAACTCATAGGTATGAGGAAACTGATAAGATTAACTCATAGGTACGAGGAAATTGGTCAATATTAACTCATAGGTATGAGGAAACTGGTCAAGATTAACTCATAGGTACGAGGAAACTGGTCAAGATTAACTCATAGTTATGAGGAAACTGATAAGATTAACTCATAGGTACGAGAAAGCTGGTCAAGATTTCTCATAATTATGAGGAAACTGGTCATGACCAACTCATAAGTACGAGGAAACTTGTCATGATAAGCTCATAGGTACGAGGAAATTGGTTATGATATAGCTAAGAGCAAACTGCTCATAACCAACTAAAAGATACGAGGAAACTGGTCAACTCATAGGTATGAGGAAATTGGTCATGATTCGTTCATAGGTACGAGGAAATTGGCCATGATTCGTTCATAGGTACGAGGAAACTGGTTATGATATAGTTAAGAGGAAACTGCTCATAGCCAACTATCTCATAATTATGAGGAAACTGGTCATGACCAACTCATAAGTACGAGGAAACTTGTCATGATAAGCTCATAGGTACGAGGAAACTGGTTATGATATAACCAACTAAAAGGTACGAGGAAACTGGTCAACTCATAGGTATGAGGAAATTGGTCATGATTCGTTCATAGGTACGAGGAAACTGGTTATGATATAGTTAAGAGGAAACTGCTCATAACCAACTAAAAGGTACGAGGAAACTGGTCAACTCATAGACATGAGGAAATTGGTCATGATTAGCTCATGGGTATGAGGAAACTGGTCATGACCCACTCATAGGTACGAGGAAACTGGTGATGATCAACTCATTGGTACGATGGAACTGGTCATGACTAACTCATAATTATGAGAAAACTTAACATGATCAACTTACAGGTATGAAGAATTTTATCAGAATTAATTTAAAGGTACGAGCAAACTTGTCAGGATAAAAGATAAAAACTTTTCAGTATGAACTTATAAATACAAGGAATATTTCAGTATCCAGTCATAGGTATGAATAATCTATTTGGAGTTGCGAATAGTTAGGGTAAGATTACTGATAGACTATAGTAAGTATCATCTTCTGAATAATTCTCTTTTAAGATCTATAAATACTGGCCACACAGGTATAAGTTAAATTACCTTACGCAATAATGCGTGAATAATTATTAAACTGATGATTCAAATAAATAGTAACATAAAATACAATAACGTTCAGGACTTTTTTTTTTACCAATTTGATAATAACACAATAATTAAAAATATATAGTTCTGTCGTTGCCATAGTTTTATAACTATTTAGATGGTCACTACGACCAAAACGATCTAGGGATTCAATTTAGTATTTTTTTTTCAAAATTTTAAATTAAATAGTAAAATGATCTAATTTTCAGAAAGCAAATAAAGTAAAATATTATCATGTAGATAATACCTAATCAATTTTTAATATTTTATTATTTTCAAAATTAAAAAGTAAATTCATCTAAGGATAAAATAATATTGACATTTTCATCAAAATAAATAGACCACTATATTTTTCCGTGGATACTAAAAAAGGCAAATACCAAACCCTACATTGGACCTCTTAAAACATTAAAAAATATATTTAAATCGGTCAATATCTATAAAAGGTTAATTATTATTTAGGCTAGAGGCATATGCTTAAAGAGACAGAAATTAATTTTCTTATGGGTTCTTATGCAGCTTCATTAAATTAGATTGAGTAATGTTTAGAACTTTCAGTAAATATACTTTCTATAACGACCTTACTTTAATCATGTGTATCACATATTTAAATAGTATAGAATTTCCCATAGTTCTAGTTTGAAATATTTGACGTGAATACTTTGAGGATAAAAACTAAGTATTGCCAGAGATATTTTCATAGCAGTTAATTAAAATAAGTTCAAGAATTTCTTTAAAGTCAAGGCAATTAATTTTTTTAAATAATTGCTCAACATTACTTTAGTAAATAGCCTTGCTGCCTATACTTAGTTTGTGCTGTATCAAAATGATTTTTAAAAACAATATTTCATTATTAAAACTATTTTTAGACACTTTCTGTGGTAATTTACTTGTTAACATAACCTTTTATAAACGTGATTTGACAAACTGTTTGTTTGTAGGTTAGTAATCAAATATGGACCAATTCGTGACGACATATAGACGGGACTACTTATGGCCCCTTTCAAGACCACCTCCTTTAGTGTAAGAAATATTTTTTTAAATTTTAAGTTTAAATTTTCATACTTTAATATTTTTTGAAAAGACTTAAAGAGATAATCTCACGGCCGATATTATACATAATTACGTTTTAACCAGAAAATATATCGAAGTGAATTTTTCTGAATTCATCACTTGACATGCAACAACTAAATTGTGATCAGATTAGTATTTTTCATTTTAAAATAATTATTTTCAATTTTGTATTTTTTTAAAATATGATATCATGGCTTAACTTGTCTCTACTTCAGTTAAAAATAAGTAGAACTCATAAAACCAAACCACGAAGCAACGCCTGGTTTGAGCTGTACTATCTACCTAGGCTAAGGAGCTATCAGTACAGACTCTTGAATTGTTACAGGGTGCTAATTATTATCGGATTCAGCCAGGACTTTAGTTTCCTTGATTTTAATGTTAGTTACGCCTATGCATATTTGGAACTTTTTTTTTTAAATTATAAAATATTTAATTTTCTTTAGTTAACAACCCGATGTGATTTATAGCGATCCGGAGCTGAGTGTGCACCTAGTCCTTCGGCTGGTTAGTGCTGTCTGCACCAACTATTAGCAATTACATTTACCTACAGGGAAGTTCAGGGAGTGTGGTGGTTTCCCGTTGCCTTCCACACTGAATCTCTATGAGCGACCGTGAAAGAGCCTACAATTTTTCCCAGAAAATTATTTTCACATCATTTCCCGGGTTCGTTTACATGCCACAATCACCATGGGACCGATGGTTTTACTTCCCTTCTGAAGGAAATTGTGTTAAGGATTTTTATCGCTTAAGAAAAATCCACTGGTTGGGCTTGAACCCACGACCATCAGGTTCTGAGGCGAGCACTTTACCCCATGAAGTCAACTGTCATTTAGACTCGCCTCGGTGGCGTAGTTAGTACTTGCGTATAAACCGAACGGGTAGTAAGACGTGCTGCTAAATAAAAAATAAATAAAAACTGTCATTTACTATCAGTCAAATTATATATAAAGTATCTTATGTTTATTAATTTATTTAAGAATTTTAGGAAATGACGTAGTAATATGGTTATAATATAAAATATAGAAATTCCCATAGTACTAAATTAATTTTAAAATAGGGTCAAATAAAGGTAAATAGGAATAGCTAGTTAAGAATAAGGGTCCAAGGGAATGGCATTAAAAGACGAGCTATCATATGTTATAAAACAGAATATTGAATATTTTGATAAATGAAATAAATCCCAATAAGTATTTTAATATAGCTATACTTGAGATTTATTAGGAAAACTAGACTGCTTCAAAAATATATATTTTTATTTTCCCCTAATCTCAGCGTCTTACTACTCGTCCAGACTATCCTCATATTTGCCCTAATGAGGTAGAAACGAGGAAGGTAGTATTTAGATACCCAGATTTACGATGAAGAGAAGAGATTAAAACTATTTAGGAATAAAAACCATCACTACAGCAGGCTGAAATTATAACCTTGACCTCCCCGTCACCGACGAATCAAACATAGTGAAAATAAAACATTTTCTCACGTTCCCGCTAGTGGAAGTGTCATTTTATTAAATTCGTGTGTTTGTTTAATAGCATGGGCCCCACTTACGGGACCAGGTGCGTTCCGGTTCAATGCCGATGCGCCCCGAAACCCCATACGGACCACAAACTGTTCCCAGCCCGGGTGGGCGCTCCTCCAGAAGTAGAAAGTTCCAGATACGACCAGCCCAACGCCTTCCTACTCAAGGTCAAACATCGCCACCCTTAATTAACATAACCTTAAGATGGAAGTGTAGGTAACGCGAGTTAAGGGCAGTGTTTTTGCAGTTTTTATAGCAAAACATTTTTTGAGCAAACGAAATAAATTATTGCTGCATTAGAAACATAGAATTTAACTTTCTACACATGGTGATATCAGCAGATGATTGTTTCATATCTGTCATGAGCATAGCGACATTAAATGAGAAAACGTTTTAAATAAATATAAAAAGTTGTCATTAAATTCCAGGACACCCTTTATTGATATTCAAGAACGGTTAATATCCCCATGTGAAGAAAATCAAATTCTTATGTTTCTACTTGAGAAATATATATACAATTTTTTTACAAAAATAATTTTTATATATAAAACTGCAAAAGTACTGCCCTACACTCTCCCCTTAAGGGCGTGTTTCCATAGATAAGATTGATTTTAATATTTAATTTGATTTAAAATTAATTTGAGAAATGTTCTAAAACAATCCAAGCAATTGTATTATATTATAATATTGCTTATTAAATTGCATTGAATTATATTATATATTATCTGAGTCTTTGATATTAATCGTAATAAAATGATTCAAAGGTGTAATATGTTCGTAAGCCACGTACACACTAGGTGAACGAGGGCGAACGAATTTGTTCGCTTAATGTGTACGTAGAAACGAACACCACCGAACGCATTCGTTCGCCTTCGCCAAGGTTCTTTCACTGGTCGGTACATCATAGAATGTTCGCTAGCAGGCTGTTGACAGTGTGTAGGTAGGAGGGAACATCGACAGCAACTCGAATAGAATACAGTTTTTATGTTTGGCTCTGAAGTGGAGTAATAGGCCTACTCTTGTATTACAACTCATTGATTTATAGGGCGACCATGAGTGTCACTGAAATCCGACACACAGTGGTTTTATAAGAGTAGAACAAACTGGACGCCTGGAATGAAATATATTTTATTTTATTTATTATTATTATTTAGCACCGCGTCTTACTACCCGTTCGGGTTATACGCTTTTAAGTACTAATTACGCTAATGGATTAGGAATTGGGAAGGTTGAATTAGAGGAAGTGAACCCGCATTTGCGTTGAGGGAGAGTGGAAAACCATTTAGGAAAAACCACCCCCAGTTCACCCGACCGAGATTCTAACCTCGATCTCCCCGTCCTTGGCAGTCGAGATCAACACGACAAGCGCATTAGCCAACTACGCCACCGAGGCGGGTTGGAATGAAATAAGTGAACCATTAAATCTGCCACACTATACTGTGCTCTACTTCTAAAAAGTTAAGTCATCTACCCACACCATTTTCTTTTTCTTCTCCTAGACTGAACAGCTTCTTCACTAATTATTATATATGATGTACTAGGTATTATAATTAAAACATCAGATATAATGGAAATAAGAGCAATGCCATAGCTTCAACAATACAGCTAGTGAAATTGAGTAAACATCCGTGAAAACATTCGGTTCGTTTAATGTGGATGCCAAGGATAATTTTGGACCAAACACCGAACATATTTGACCAAATGCATTCTCTAGCCTTCGTTCCCTCTCGTTCACCTAGTGTAAATAAAAAAAACTAACCTGACCTTTTTTATTTTATTTTTATTATTTATAGTATATTACTTTTATCTGTTTATAAATTATAATTATGGTAGTAACAAACGCTGGCACCGAAACTGTTATTTAAGTTCATGTTAATTCCTTTGACGTTACATGGTTATCCAAAATATTTTGATTAATATTTGTCAAGATAAAATACCTTCACTTACTATTGATCCTTAATAACCCATTATATTATTTTATTTTACATCACTTTTTACAAGGCTGGTGCTAAAGGTCTTACTGACTTAGTAAAATGTTGATTCGCCACCCTTGATACCCCACTACCACTCTTTAGTAAATCTTTCCTCCATGCTTTCACATTTAAATACATAAAATACATTTAAATACTCCTATATTCCATTCCTAGCAACTATCATTTGCCTAATTGCATTATGTGTGCTTACATTTTAAACACAGTTTACAATTTGGCTAAAAAGGCATTAATACCACGTAAGACGCTGTAATGAACTTCGGATAGAACAACGTAGCCCTATAGACAGAGTGCCGGCGTTAGACAACATATTGTCACACTAGTCACTCTCCCGTGGGCCGACTTGTCTGGATGGGCTATTCAGGTGACGGCTTGGAAGGGTGGTCGTGCTATACTCGTAATGTCATCTACCAAGTTTTGCTTTACTTTGTGTTGTGCTACTCAGCCCCCCAACCCCCCATTTTTCCTTGGAACTCTACGTCGACTTTAGATCTTGTCATTCTAACCCTCGCCCCTAGCTCGCTCACCATACCCTGGATACGATCCAGGATTCTTCCAAGGGTATAGATGACCATGTGGATGAGGTAGTGGAAAGTTTGCTGGTTCCTAAGGAAGGACTAGTGTCATGGTCCTACCCCTTACTCCTCTTTAAAGAATAGAAAAGACAGAAGGATATATACTCGGTTCTACGGTCCCCTTCAATAATTCAAGACAGCTTTGTATTGGGTGACCTGGCGGTCTAGGGGTAAGGTGTCGGACTTCTGTGCTGGGGGTCCGGGGTTCAATCCTTGGTCCCGGCACAGATTTATCTGATTGCCAAACCCTACCTTCACCTATGACAAGACGTGTATTAATCACAACTTGGGAATGTGAAGAATGCCAGGCCTCCACCGTGGTTCGGATCCCACGTTAAGCTGTAGGTCCTCCATTTCTTCTCACAATCACCCTACTATTACATATTAGCGTAATTGCGTATAGCCCGAACGGGTAGTAAGACGTGGTGCTAATTATAATAAATACTTTGTGTTGACACTGTTATACAATTTGACGACTGTTTAGCAACAAGGAAATTATTTACCTCAGGGACTGTTTGTATACAATGCTGAGTTAACCATTCTCCCCACACTAGCTTATGGCGCTTGTGCAACACCTGATACATTAATTAACAATCCAATAATGCTAGGTGCTTACAGTATAATGTGGCAGAGGAAATGTGTTATGAATTGAAATAGGGGACTAAATTTTTTCTGGTAAAACTCACAAACACATGCTTCTGTGGGAACATGGTATAAGGCGTCACTCTCTCAATATGCTTGACTGCCGATACAGGGTTATCAGGGTTTAAATTCTGGTCAGGTGTACTGAGGGTGTTTTTTTACTAATTTGTTTTTGCCCTCCTTTCTCTCAAATGTGAGCACACCTCTTCTAAATCCAACCTTACTCATCCTTGACTCATTAGCACAACAAGTGGGCCTACATATTAGTATAACACGAACGGGTAGTAAGACATGGTGCTACAGACTAATAAAGATAACTCACAAATTAGGGTACTTAAGAGGGACTAAGGCCCGTATGCAAGGACGATTCTGAGCACAGCCAGAGTACAGGCAGAGTATGAGCCTCATGCTAGTACGATCTATGACGCAATATCTTGAGTCTCGCCAGAGCCTGGTCCCGGGCTGGCTCGGGATATACTCTGCCCGTGCTCCGAGGATATTTCCTCAATATGGCGCTGTCGCGCATAGACGATCGAGACAGCTGTTTTCACGACAGGCCTCATGCTCTGCTAGTGCTCAGCCTGTACTCTGACCGTGCTCAGCATCGTCCTTGCATACGGGCCTGAGCCTTTATGCTGGCATTCAAACTATGATACATCCGGTCTACTCTGGTTACTTCAGCTTGTAAATTCAGATTATCTTTAAACACAATATTTTGCTGATAGCCAAATCAATTCTGATTCTCTGTGAACACAATGTTTTGCTCATAGCCAAGGACAATTCTGATTCTTTCTGGACACACTGTTTCACTGGCAAACAAGGCCAATTCTGATTCTGTTTGAACACAATGTTTCACTAGTGACCAATGTCAATTCTGATTATGTCTAAACACATTGCCAATTCGTTTTTTTAATACAATGATTCGCTGGTAGCCAATGATAATTCTGAATCTCACTGAACACAATACATCAGTAGTAGCTGACGATGATTCTGATTCTCCCTGAGCATAATGTTTCACTGGTAACCAATGTAAATTCTGATTTTTTCTTAACACAACGTTTCACTGGTAAATAATGTCATTTTTGATTCTCCCTAAACACAATGTCTTTCTGTTAGCCAATGCTAATTTTGAATCTAGATGAACACAATATTTCACTGGTGTTCAATGATGATTCTAATTCTCTATGAAAACAATGCTTTCTGGTAGCTTACATCATTTCTAATTCTCTCTGAACAAAATGTTTCGCTGGTAGTTTTAATAGGCCTACATCTTGAACATACATTTTGTTGTCGTCATTAATTTGTTTTTCTGTGTGACTGCACATGTTGTACCAGCTCTAATTTTACATAATAACTCAAGTCACTCTAAATGTATTGAGAAAAATATACTTTCATTTTTTCAAATTGTGTATAGCCTTAGCTAAATTTTATATGAAATTGTACTTAAAACTTCATTTTTAAAAACCAAATCACCCTTATTATAGTTTACTGTTTATGAAATTTTTAAAAGATTTTATTATAGTTCGTAGTATTCTAACGGCACGCGATCGTATCCATCCCAGCGTCTTTGGTTCGGATACTGACAGGTTTAGTATACGGTCTGATCACCCTTGATTCACGTGTGCCAGTTTATATCCCAACGCTAGATTTAAATATTTAAGTCTATTGTGTTCGGGTGCCAGATGGTTTCACGTTCCTGATCAACGATTAGACTGGTTTGATTTAAATTAAAGATAAAATAAATTAAAGATCACAAAATTAAATATTAGGATTAATCTATTCAACATTTGTTCCTATTACTAAAGCATGAATATAATTAATGGAAGTTGGTTGGAGTGACTGTGCGAGTGTGTAAGAAATGTCCGATCTGTTTGACGATTTAATCACAAGTGTTTTTCCAATGGCTGCCACTAGGGTTTCTTGCAACCCTCATCGCGTCCCCTTGATGATTTAACTTCTTAGAAATAAATCGGCCAAGGCCACTTTCACTATCACTTAAAAAACTGTAACTCAGCTCGGTGAGATCTTTTACAATTATTGTCCTGTTATTTACTGCTATATTTGAAGGATCGTAAATACTAAAAAATACAATTTGTATTGTACCTTTATTTTAGAAAGGGAGGCCAAGTGACGCTCCAGTACGTCCTTCACTGTAACTCATAAATCCTGCTGGAGTTGACATGAAATATATGTTATGCTTCAGTGTATTATCATTTCTGCTAACTTGATATTCATAGTAATTTAAATTAATATATATTTACAAAATAGGCACGCCAGGTCTAAACATAAAATATCACTTGGCATAGCTATAATCGTTATATTTAATTATTAATATAATTACGTGATACTTAGTGATTTTATTCCTAACTAAATATGTATATATTGTAAGGACTTTCTGTTATCAGGAACTTGTAAGTGAAGTATCATGTGTATGAAATAGTAATCATTTCCTGTCAAATCGACACATAAGCTTGTAAATGTTTAGTTTATTCGCCGCCGGCAGCGATGGATCTGTGGGAATAACTTAATTATCCCATGATCTCATGCTGTGGCTAGAAGTCTATTGATTGGCACTCTATGCCGTCATCTGAGGAATCTTCCATAGTATAGCAGAAACTAGTTTGTGTGTCCTAGAGCAGTGCTTTGGGCAATTACTCCGGGCAGTTGGTTCCAGACAGTTGTCGTAGACAGTTAATTTTGAACAATTGTTGTAGAGTGTGTAGGAAGATGTGTGAGCTCAGCTACGGCATGCCTTAAGAGCTACGAGTATCATAATGGTTAAGACCGTGGTTATCACATGGTTACGACAGTAGTTAGTTAGTTACTCAAGATGGTTGCAGACAATTGTCCAAGAGTATCGGAGGTCAATACAGTGGTTAACGCAGTTGGCTGTGGGCAGTTGCCCGAGTGTGTGTTGGTGTCAAAGTGTCATAAGGCACTTGCCTATGTTCGTGTTAACATAATGTTGGTGTGTGACACCAAACTAGAGAATGGGTGGTCTTAGACCGAAACTTATAATATGACATAGACTTACAGGTGACCGGGTGAAAGGTGAACACCAAACCTCGTCACGTTGACGACCTTTGTGTTGTATTAGTTCATTTTATTTTAATAAACCCCATAGTAGTATTAATCGTCAGCCATTCATTTAAACTATCCTAGATGAACCTAAACATTATGGTGACATAAGTGTGACGAATACTTTACACCTGTCTTCAGACGTTTAACCAAATAACTCTTACAATTTTGTTTCTTTTCTAACTCTTTCTTTAATTCTGTTTTATATTCACAGCTTTACGAGAAATATCCATTCCTCTACAACACTCTGAGGAGTTCTCCTAAGGATGATCTTGCTAACAGATTGTACAAGGACCGCATGAGGACCACCTATCAGATAGATTATTGCAAGATGAGTTAGTATCCAATATATTGTATGATATAATAAGATTGGGGCGGCAAGGAACTCTTAGAAAATAACATTTTACTTTATTATTACGATTCAAGGTGACCTGGCGGTCTAGGGGTAAGGTGTCAGACTTCTGTGTTGGGGTCAGGGGTTCAATCCTCGGTCCTGGCACAGATTTATCTGATTGCCAAAACCTTCCTTCACCTCTGACAAGACGTGTATTAATCACAACTTGTGAATGTTTAGAATGCTAGGCCTCCACCGTGGTTCGGATCCCACGTTAAACTGTAGGTCCTCCATTTCATCTCACAATCACCTTATCATTACACATTAGCGTAAGTGCGTATAACCCGAACGGGTAGTAAGACGTGGTGTAAATAGTAATAATATTATTACGATTATTTTAAAGGTATTGGAGGTGTGTTTGAAAAGTGACAGCGGTAGTTAATATAGTTTGGCTTATAATTAATACAGATAATTGTTTTATGAATTTTTATGAAAGTCGAAAAGGATATACTCTTGTATTCTTCCAATAGAAGACTGCGCCAATATTTAGAAATATAGTGTATCAAGGAACTCTTCCAAATTCTTGTGCAGTCCTTCTACGATGAGGTACTTAGTTCCACCAATCCTCTCATCAAAAAATTTGGTGACTAGGTATGTGATGCACCCGGGAGGGCCCCACAAATTCACCCAAGTCCACTTGAAAAATAGAGACGCTGATCGCCTTTGGTTCATAAGAGGCTCTCATCCAAGGAATTGGGAACTATGTGATGTACCTAAGATAGTCCCACAAACAATCCAAGGCCCAGCTCGAATAAGAGAAACTTAAAGTTAGCGACATACTGGTCGCCTTTGGTTTACGAGAGAGACTAATCCAAAGGCTTGGTGACTATATGGTATAACTAGGAGGGCCCCCACAAACTAAGGCCCAGCTCAGATAAGAGCCACCCTTATAGCCGGTGGTCCATGGGAGAATCCAGACAGTCCAATGTAGAATAATGTGTAACACATACCTTTAAAAAATTATCATGATTTTATTTATTTTATATTTCGATGTACATTAATCCGTTCTCTTTAAGATATATTTCATGAAATGTGATAAGCTATTTAACGTACGATCGAAATGTTGGTATCAATTAGAATACCGTTACGTTACTCAATTTGATCACGTTATTCCCTTATGGAAGCTTTTAGAACATGCATTGGGAGCACAATGTAAATGTCAGATTCACAACCAATAGGACCAGCATTGGTGGTAGCATGTTCTAAGTCGTCACAATTGCATTAGACTTAATATTTGGTGACGGTAATATTAGGGTTCGAATCCCACCCTTACCCCAATAGTACATATATACGGATATTCTGAACGAATAGTGAGACATTGTGTACGCACGCACGCACACACACACACACACACACACAAACACACCAAATACTAATGATTGTCAGTCAAGTATTAATCCTGATTCAGGGGGGCACTACGTTGGACCTCATTTTGTCGAAGCACTTCTCCTATGGTTACCTGAGTATTGGGAGTCTCCGTTACGTGTGACCCATGAAAGGTATAACATAGTGACGGAGCTAGAGCCCGATCACCATAGCAGAAATCTTAAGTGACATTCCAATAAATTATTAAAAATATGCTGTACTTTTATTATATTCATTTATCTAGCCATGGTATGGACAAATGTTACTTTTGATTGTTTTATGTTTTATCTACACTACGTCTTACCACCTTAGCCACACGCATTATAATTACACTAATATGGTAATAATCAGCAAAGGTAGAAGGAAGCTCTACCAAGTGAGTGAGGCCAACAAATCAACTGTGAGGGCAGTGTGATGGATCTATTTTTTGTTTCAGATGAATTCCCGAGTACCGAGTACGACAACCTGGTGAGGGCGGCGGGTGTGGGTGATACGATCCAGGACGCATGGACCAACACCTTACCTGGGTGCCCATGTCGCCCTCTGATGCGCAACAACATAGCGTCCCGCAGGGGCATCATCAGCAAGACGACTAGTCCCAAGGGTATTTCCATCAGCAAGATGGCTGGTGAGAACTGACAGGATTAGAATTATTATAGTAGGTATTCTACCATCGGACAGAAGGCCCGTTCCAAAGGTATTTGCATCAGTAAGACGACTAGTCCCAAGGGTATTTCCATTAGCAAGATGGCTGGTGAGAACTGACAGGATTAGAATTATTATAGTAGGTACTCTACCATCGGACAGAAGGCCCGTTCCAAAGGTATTTGCATCAGTGAGACGACTAGTCCCAAGGGTATTTCCATCTGCAAGATGGCTGGTGAGAACTGACAGGATTAGAATTATTATAGTAGCTACTCTACCATCGGACAGAAGACCCGTTACAAAGGTATTTGCATCAGTAAGACGACTAGTCCCAAGGGTATTTCCATCAGCAAGATGGCTGGTGAGAACTGACAGGATTAGAATTATTATAGTAGGTACTCTACCATCGGACAGAAGACCCGTTACAAAGGTATTTGCATCAGTAAGACGACTAGTCCCAAGGGTATTTCCATCAGCAAGATGGCTGGTGAGAACTGACAGGATTAGAATTATTATAGTAGGTACTCTACCATCGGACAGAAGACCCGTTACAAAGGTATTTGCATCAGTAAGACGACTAGTCCCAAGGGTATTTCCATCAGCAAGATGGCTGGTGAGAACTGACAGGATTAGAATTATTATAGTAGGTACTCTACCATCGGACAGAAGACCCGTTACAAAGGTATTTGCATCAGTAAGACGACTAGTCCCAAGGGTATTTCCATCTGCAAGATGGCTGGTGAGAACTGACAGGATTAGAATTATTATAGTAGGTACTCTACCATCGGACAGAAGACCCGTTACAAAGGTATTTGCATCAGTAAGACGACTAATCCCAAGGGTATTTCCACCAACAAAATGGATGGTGAGAGCTGACCAGATTATAATTATAGTACTATACCCAGATGACCCGTTCCAAGAGTATTTCAGTCAACAAGATGGATGGCGAGAACTGACAGGGTTAGAATTATAGTACTCTACCATCGCCCAGATGACCCGTCCCAAGGGTATTTCAGTCAACAAGATGGATGGTGAAAACTGACAGGGTTAGAATTATAGTACTCTACCATCAGCCAGATGACTAGTTCCAATAACAAGTTGGCTGGTGAAAAATGGTAGGGTCAACATGATTGCGAGTTTTATAACAAGAGCTTAAACAACTAAAAAAAAAGTGGGTCTGTTTATTAAAGAAGACATTCTATATTTACAAAATATAGCCATTTAAAATGATTTGTCAACAAAAGACTACTATATAATTCACTCTATTCTAATCCCTGTAATTAGTATTGACTAAACTTTGGTCAATTATACAATAATTTAGCTTCACAGGCAAGCTAATAGAGCTTTGACGTGTGTTTTGTTATTTTAGTAGCTCTAGTCCAAAATGTGTGTTTGAAATTAATAGTTTTCATTTAATATCAAGTACTAACACTAGAAAATATTGATTCATGAATGGCCAATAGGGGTGTGGTGGGTTACTTGAATACTCATATCTAACTACTACCTACACAAATAACCACTCAGTATGGCGCGTTGCAATACATGAATGGCCAATAGGGGGTGTGGTGAGTTACTTGAATACTCATATCTAACTGCTACGTACACAAATAACCACTCAGTATGGCACATTGCAATGCAATTGGTCACCATTTATGTTGAGGTTGAGGCTAGAATCGCAGATCGATGGGCTTAGGATAAATTTCAAATTTGATTTATCAGAATGTTTCCCCAACTTTCTTTCCACTTGGACATATTTCCAATAAACCACCTTCTTCATTCTTACCCATTAGGTAATATGGTTAATACCTCCTGTTATTGTATTTTCAATTGTGAAGAAATATTCATATGTATTATTTTATAGATTCAGGAAAGCATAAATTTGAGGCAATTCCGTGGAGATCTGAATACCAGGACAGCATCAGCAAACTAGGAGGACGAATCATCAGGGAAGGGCTTCATTGCCAAAGCAAGAAATGATATCATGAATACAATGGTCCTCAACATTACCCACTCATCCCTGATGCCATAGACGAGAATAACCTCACAAAATAATTAAAACATGATCTAGTTTTCAGATATTCTACTCCCCTACATTAAAACAATATTTATATTACTGTATTTGTAAATTGAGGATTTATAAAAAAATTATTTTGTGATCTTATGAATTATATTCATTCAAAATTTCTATAATTTATGATGTATATATATTTGGCACATCCTCTAGCTCCTCATTCGTGTTATTTGCATTTAATTGTCATTAAAGGATTTTAATTTTGTATGTATATCTTTACAAACTTTTGCTTAGCTTTGAAAACGTTCTTTATTGTTGTCCTAATTTTTAAAAAACTAACTGGTATTGGAACTATATTTAGTGGAAATATAACAGATAATACATTCTAAACGATGGTTATCATTGTGATCAGCAGCAATGCTAAAATTCAATTATATATGTTATGTAATATTATAAAAGTATTGTGGTGGGCTTAAAGCATTTAATCCATCCCAATGAGGTTTAATACATTTTTACGAAGTCACCGCACCACAATTATACCAACACCATCTAAAACTGCCTTTGACCCACCATATATTCTTGATTCATCATCACACTGACCGCAGGTATTCTGCTTAGAAGTCGGCACCAGCTATGAGGAGTTCAAATGGAGCGTCTTGTTCGCCCGTCCTCAAAGCCAGAAGTTCTAGCGCGTGCGCGCAACAGTGGTGCCGATGACGGTACCAGCCCATTCTCGAACCTACTAGACCTCTTCGCTTGGGGAGTAGCTACGTTCTTTTCCTCTCCCTTCCTTTTCTCCCAGCATATTTTGATGGTATAAATTGGGTTGTCCAAAAAACCTTGTTACACACTTCGTCTTATCCTCGCTTAGAGAAGACACTCTTGACGCTTACAAACCACCACCTCTACTAGACTAATAAGCATACACGAATCAATGGTCTAGCCAGCATGACGCAGAAGGTTTGCAAATAGTAACTATTGATCGTATAAGCTACCAAAAACCCCATTTCGGGTTAGAATATTTAATATGCTAATTTAATTACGTTTGGACTAGTTGTCGGTTCTACTTGTATCTACTCTATAAAAATCATGTTTGAGTTAGATTAGTTTGTTTTGTGAGTTTAATTATGCTTAATTAGGATTTAGTATCTATATCTTTTGACTTCTATGAATCCTAGTTAGGATTAGGAATGTTTAGTTATGTTTATGCTGGCAAGGTAATAATATACTTACCATGCTGGGGTAATCCTGCAATAATGTAGGGTGCATTCATTTCTAGTATTTAAATGTAATAACCATGCAGTGATATTATTATCACTGAACTTTACTAAACTCTGACAAGCTCCTAAGATCTGCTTGACGTTTTTCAGGACTTGAAGCTGGTTTTACTTAGTAACTAACTATGGACATAAACATAAGGAGATATCAGGCGATTATGAGTGGCAGTTGAGGCTATTAGACCTTAGCCCATAGGGCTATGTTCTAGTTTGTTCTAGTTTACATTAGCGTTGTTTCTTTATTAATTTTCTTGTGGGGGTTTTTGTTCTCAGGTAACATGGCTGAATACTTTATCTTATTATATTGAGTGTCCGGCGTCCTTAAGGCTTTTTCTGGCAACCGCTGCTATTTATGTACTTGAACCTTTCCACTGCTCTAGTGTGGTTTTTTATGTGTCTCATTGTGGGAGTATTTTCCTCTGTTATTGAGTCTAATGTTGGGCTTTCATAATTAGGATTAGGCTTCTTGACTGGTTCTTTATAGCTCTTAATAGATACGTCCGTCTATCTCTTGCCTTTATATATATATATAAATAAATATATATATATACATATAAAGGCATCCGTCTATCTCTTGCCTTTATATATATATAAATATATATATATAAATATATATAAATATATATATATAAATATATATAAATATATATATATAAAGGCAAGAGATAGACGGATGCCTTTATATGTATATATATATATTTATTTATATATATATATAAAGGCAAGAGATAGACGGACGTATCTATTAAGAGCTATAAAGAACCAGTCAAGAAGCCTAATCCTAATTATGAAAGCCCAACATTAGACTCAATAACAGAGGAAAATACTCCCACAATGAGACACATAAAAAACCACACTAGAGCAGTGGAAAGGTTCAAGTACATAAATAGCAGCGGTTGCCAGAAAAAGCCTTAAGGACGCCGGACACTCAATATAATAAGATAAAGTATTCAGCCATGTTACCTGAGAACAAAAACCCCCACAAGAAAATTAATAAAGAAACAACGCTAATGTAAACTAGAACAAACTAGAACAAAGCCCATAGGGCTAAGGTATAATAGCCTCAACTGCCACTCATAATCGCCTGATATCTCCTAACGCATGCTTTACTTCCACCATATGCTACCATAATTGTGTTTAATAACCATGCCTCTATACCATACTATCTAAGAACGTTCATTAACATACTCCTATTCACCCGATCATACAATTATGTGATCATCGTAATTATATATATATATAATTACGATGATCACATAATTGTTTGTTTAAGGTTATGTTGGTGTTAATAACGCTTGACACTGGGTTGGTAAATCGGTCAATCCTTATACAAGTAGCCTACTTTGTGTACCACGCTAACAGACAATTACATATCTCAATAGTTTAGCAGCTAAATTTGACTTTGTTCTCCTTCATTATCAGTAGTCATTGTCTTCCTGTGTTACGGGGAAAATGTCAACGTATTGTCACGTAGTTAATACAGATGAAAATAAGCTTGTAGATTGGCATCGATTATCTTTTATAACTTCAAATTTCTTGTACATTAAATTTATAGTCATACAGCCATACAGAATATTTTCTTTGTCATCTAAGCTTTCCCCTTGTCCCCACCTACTGTCGATAAACTGTTGCTGACAGGATTAGGCGGTCGCCGCTGCGCCATTAATAGCGCAGCGGTGCAGTAGTATCAATATGAAAAGTTGCCTATTAACTGTATTGGCTAAAATCACAGTTTTTTTAGTAATTCTTTGAAACAGTTCCGAAGTTTTGTAAAATTTGCGCAAGTATACAGCTAAATACCTTTATCAGAGACCTGTACCACTTTTTATGATATCCAAAGCCTTGTCATGGAAGAGTCACCGATGACGTATAATATGTATACATGTTAATTAATTTATTTATTTAGCACCGCGTCTTACTACCCTACATGTTAATTTGAATTTGTGCCTAATAAAATAACATAGTCTATGTATTATAATGTTTTGCTTACATTCTATTTTTTTTTAAATTACAGAAATGGCATCCACAAACAAGTAATAGTATGCTAGAGTAATGGTACATTCGTGTTAGTTAAAACTCCTCATTTAAGTAGCGGTAAATATCGTTATAGTATGTGTGTACTCCAAGGTTTTCTAAACTAAACAGTTCAAAGGATGATGTATTCTAGGATACGTTCCTTTTTCTTTCAGATTGTGGCATTAAAATAAAATTAATAGCCTACAATAACACTTTGGTTTGTAGAACTAAAAGTACTTTTATAAATGGATGACATAACTTCACTAAATGTCATCAACTTTACGGTTTATCCAAATAATATTTCACAATTTAAATTGAGAGTTATACATCTACGCTCTCAACCCGAAGGTTGTTGTATCCTCGACAATTTCGCCGTCAGCTGTAAAACCCAGGCTGACAAATATGAAAGTGGCAGAGGTATGAACTATACTAGTACCCACTTCGGTGACCGCGTGGTATAACGCGCTAATCTCGTGTTAGACTAGACTGCCGAATAATGGGAGATCGTGGTTCAATCCCAGTTGAGTGCACTGAGGTTTTTTTCCCTAAATGGTGTTCCACTCTCCTTCAACTCAAATACGGGTGCACTACCTCTCAATTAAGCCTTTCTAATCACTAAGCCATTAATGTAATTAGTACATAGGCGTATTACCCGAACGGTTTAGTAAGAACCGGTGCTAAGAAAAAAGCTATACTAGTAATAACATTCAATATACAGCCAGTCCCTGTGATGAATGGAGTGAAGGTGTCACTTGTAGGGTCAGTTGGTGTATGCATTTCATTGGGTTCAACAGATTGATGTACTATAGTACCTTCTGGATGGAACCTGGCTCAATGAAGAAAGCAACGGGAAACTTCCTCACTCCTCATTTCCCTAGTAGTACAACTAGTACGCCTCTTCCATAAGTGAGAGTGAGACAGATACATGAAAATAACAACTTGCTCTAGCTCAGTGGTCGCCAAACTCAATGAGATTGGGAGCTACTTTCACAATGTCAAATTGTTTAACAAGCTATTCAGTTTAAAAATTTGCCTTTTGCGTATTGGTTATCATTGTACCTGGTTAATAGGATTTGATATCAAACCTTTGTTCAATTGGGGGGTGGGCTCTATGGCTTGGATTTGTAATTGTAATGGAAATAGTATAAACATATGTTAACAGCAATCGCACCAAAATAATCTTTTAATCTTAGAAAATAAGGATTATTAATTTTTTTAAACAAGATATTATACCCAAATATATTTTTTAAAACGTCTTGGTTTGTAGATTATTGAGAAGAACAGAATTTACTTTAGACCATTTATTTTATGTTTGGTGATTAATTTGCCACTCCCATTCGAATACAGCTATCAAGATGTTCATAATTATGTGAGCCTACTTCCATTTTTGTTTTTCACCGCATTCAGTTGGAAATGATGACTCAGGAAAAGTAGAGTAACGACTTCACTCAGAGTGCAACACGAATCAGAACCATCGAGACAACACACATCTTGAACTTGATGACACCCCAGTCCACGATAGGTCACTTTGGGAAGTACAAAATATATTTCTTGCGTGAGCTATCGAAAATGGCGTAGCGAGCTACCGGTAGCTTGCGATAGACAGTCTCACAACCCCTGCTTTTGCCAAAACCAGAGGGTATGGTGCATTGCAAACACTGTAACTGACCACAGAGATAGATCTGGGCTAAGACTCAAGTAAATACATCACTAAAATGTTGAATAGCAATCAACCTATTATATAATATAAAACAC
Source organism: Timema poppense (assembly GCA_902141375.1). Classification (NCBI taxonomy): domain Eukaryota; kingdom Metazoa; phylum Arthropoda; class Insecta; order Phasmatodea; family Timematidae; genus Timema; species Timema poppense. The sequence continues at coordinate 26,055 of CABFOV010004565.1, read as the reverse complement.
ATCATATTAATGTTTTTCTGGAGAATAAGTGCTTTAGCGCTATTCTTGAATTCTTGACCACGTTATATACAGATACATTTGTTTTTCTTCTTTTTTATACAAAGTTTGATCTTATGTCTATACATGATGTTTGTGGGAGCAGAATAAGGTAAATTTTAAAACTTTTGATGGCGAGATAATATTAGTACGGTGGCCTTACGTGTTTTCCAACTTTAGTTTTTGGTCATCACTATAGCGTGGCCACAAGCATAACAACTTGAGCAGATACATTTTTCAAATTACGCGCATGCTTACAAAGTTGGTGACATACTTCCACTGTTATAAGTTTGGCTGATATACAGAGCACATTACACTTTCCCACAGTTGGCACTTAAATATTTATTATTATTATTATTCATACTCACGCCGTTCCCTCAAGTGGTAGAATAGAAACTGTGCATGTAGCTCAAAAACAACTCCGTACTTATTCCATAATTCCTTTCTCCACACTTACCTATACTCCCTGCGTTTAAACAACATGCGTACACCAAGTCATACAAGCTCTTTAATTCCTAGAACTCTTAATGCTTCACTTCATTCATCTACAACATTTAGCCATGTCTTACATGGCTTACCCATTCTGTTTGATCCACAAAATATTCCTCCAGTTATTTGCTTCATCAATAGATCCACACGCATCCTCTCAAAATGCTCAAACCACTTCTTTCACAGTGACCTATTGGATTTACTTTCAAACCACACTCCTCAAGCACCCATTCATTACTATCTCTGTCCATACGAGTTTTTCTACATACATTTTTTAGATATCTCATTCCAACCACATTCCTCTTAAGTTTCTCCTAACTTACCCACGCTTCGCATCCATAAAACAATATTAGCGTGGACACACTTTTATATATTGCCATCCTTGCCTCTTTTGACACTGCTTCGTTCTTTGCAATAACTCACATATATCTAATTATTGCATTCATCCGTATGTCTATTTCACCATCTATTCTTCTATTTTTACAGACCATTCTGCCTTTATAAACAAAATCATTCACTTATTCTAACAGTTTTTCATTCATACTAAGTTGACACTAATTGCTTGTTCAGTCCTTATCAAAATTATCACCTTAGTTTTAGAAACATTTAGACGAAGCTTCATTCTCCTTGTTGCCACATTCAAACAATTTAATTCACTCTGTAAGTCACTTTCATTCTCAGCCAATAATACGGCATCATCTGCATATAACAGCAATCTCACATTTACAATGCCCATTTGTACACCAACCACGTCCTCACAAGCATCCCTCATAACCTTATTCATGAATACATTTAACAATTATAGGGACATAACACAAACTTGTGTAGCACCCTGGGACCATTTGTTCAAAGCTCCATACATTCTAACGCATGCTTTACTTCCTTCATATGCTACCATAATTGTGTTTAATAACCATGCCTCTATACCATACTATCTAAGAACGTTCATTAACATACTCCTATTCAACCGATCATACGATTTCTCCAGATCAACGATTGCACAGTAAGCTTTAAAACCATACATTACTCAATCACTTGTTGCAATGCAAATATTTGGTGTATGCAACCTCTACTGGCATGGAACCACATTGTGCATCCCTAATGTTGTCCACTGTTTTTTCACGCACCCTCTCAATCAAAACTCTCCCCAAAAATTTGCCTAGAATACTCAACAAACTAATTTACCTATAATTTTTACATTCACTCTTACTGCCTTTGTTCAAAGGAACAATTACAACATTCTTACAGTCAATAGGAACATTCGAAATCCCAGTACAAACATTGAACAATTCACCCAATCTGGCGATCTGTACCCCCCACACTTAATTAAGCATTTCACCTGTGATCCCATCTACGCCCACAGCTTTGCCATTTTTTTAAAAACATTTTCATAGCTTTTAACACCTCAACCTCGTTAATTCTTTCATTCACCATAGCATTTTATTTATTTTCTGTTACTTTCTCCACATTTTTGCCATAGAATGGCTCAAAATACTCCCTACATCGCTCTCTTACACTGTTTTCATCCTAGATCATCTCATCACGTTCATTCTGGATGTCATAGATCTTTCCTTGATCTCCTTGTTTCGCTCTCTTTACCCACTTCCAGAACTGCTTATTTTATTCAACATTCTACATTCATTATTATTATTATTAACTTAAACCCCGCTGCTGGCGTATCATAATATATTAATTTTATAATGCCATTCGATTATCCATATCATTCAAAGGTCTATTTTTATGAGCAGAATATAAATTATGAATTATAGTTTTAACTAATGTAATCGTGCCTTAGTATCGATTTTACTCAAATCAGGCACCTTAAGGTAAGGGTAAAAAAGATCATGTTTAAACAGAAACAACTTTTTAGTAACTTTTAAACTATTGGAAAAGGTAAACGTTACCGTGAAACAACTACATAATAGCGGCTATCTCTTTATCATTATAGTTTTGTTGTTGTGAAATATGTCTATCAGTTCGGGATATCTACATATTTACACCAATAAAGTAAGCGCTAGTAATGTAATATTATTTAAAAAATATGCCCGCATTTTTATGAAGGTAAAGTGAGAAAACATTTAGGGGAAAAAAGCATCACTACACCCGACCGGGAATCGCGCCCCGTATCCAACGTCACTAACAGTCCAGTCTATTGCAAAATTAACGTCTTAGTTTAATGGCTTTCAACCTGTGATAGGCATATTATGACGAGGAGGAGGCCACCCACCCTTCCCCCACTTAGTTATTATTATTATTATTATTATTATTATTAATAATAATAATAATAATAATAGTAAACAACTATATTTTGTCTAAATAGATCAACGATTTAAGTTTGAGTGTTGAGAGACGAGCAAGTGTACGTGAAGGAAAGCTGCGCCTTTATATGGACGTCTCTCCTATTGTTTTTCAAGTCCTTTCCTTTCTGTGGTTTGAGATTTCTGAGAATTGATTTCTTTCTTAAAATTCCAGGTCTATGTTTCTTGTAGAGAATTATTGAAATTACGAGAGGTGGAATTTACTTATCTTTATGGTTTTGAAATGAGACTCGAGGACTTCAATTTATAGCATTTTTTGGTATGATTTTTTTAAACTCCAATAAGATTAATTGGAAAATTCATTTGCCCATTTAAAAATATAGGTTTATCTCAGAATACAGATTGAAAACGTTGACCCGAAGCCAGAAGAACCCAGCAAAATGAATATGAGAGAATTCCTACATTGCTTTTAATTAATATAAATTGTTAAAATCTCACTAACAGAATGTTACATCTATAAAAGGCACCTGAAGTTGATTTAGTATATGTGATTTCTTATATTTTGCTTCAAGTTAAACTAATTTTAACATGGTAAACAATAACTTTGCTTCCAAACAAACCCAGGACACTTATTAACTATTTATTTATATTCTAATATATATTTTGTAATATCATAAACGTTTTATATAGCCTTTTATTACTAAATATAAATAAATTTTACCGAAAGGACATAATATGAAGTTTGTAAAAAAAAAAAATCACACACTCATGGCCTATATATTCTTATAAACATCACGTCACTTACTGTAGGTAAAATTATACATACATATAATATTATATAAGGGGTGAACGAAGTCCACTTTTTCAATTCGTAGCGAACTCGAACCGAATATACGAAATATTCTCGAAGCCGAATCAAAGTTTGAATATTTTCTTTTAGTTGTTTATGCTTGGTACGTATTATATTGTGGTTATTTATATAACTCGATGCACTAAAATTACTTGGAAAATTTTCTATTGCACCAATCTTTGTAATATTTCGTATTAATATGACAAATCAAGCTATTATAACAAATTACAATTCAATTATTTCAGTTTATTCCATACGAATATTAATATGTAATATATAAAAGAGCTCAGAAGGGCTATAGTTGAAAATTATTGGCAATTAATGGAGTATTTTAGCTGTCAATATTTTACTGGCGAAGCTTCAAAGCCGGAATTTGTTTCGAAGCGAAGTCGAAGCTGATGTTTATTTCAAAGCCAAGTTAAAGTTTCGATGCTTCACATACCCCTATATTATTTTTCTACACATACACACAATTATATATAATCAATCAATCAATCAATCAATCAATCAATATATACTGGATCGGACACATCCCTAGGATAAACTGTCTTCTGCACGACGTCATAGAAGGGAAGGTTGAGGGAAAGAGGAGCTTAGGAAGGAGGATTCAAATATTAGATGACTTGAAGGGAAGAAGAACATTCTGAGAGCTGAAGGAGGAGGCAGAGGACAGGGTGCATTGGCCGTCTAGGTTTACTGACAAAACGAATGGACCTGTCGTAAGACAGAACACCTAATATATATATATATATATGTACACACTCCTATTAGGATTGTTTGGAGACCTTCTTACAGTAGACTATTCAATAAATCATAATTTATTCTTAAAGAGATATCGAATTACATTAATGATAACACTGTAAATTATTTACTTATGTTATTTTTAAAATATATTCAAATCTAAATTGTGAAAATAGTTGCAAAAGTATAGTGATATATCAGCTGTAACACTTCACAACGACAATTTGTAGACTTAATCGTTGGTTCGTAACTGTGGAAACAGAACTATTTCCCTCCATTCTGAAAATGTCAAAATTCAAAATTTCTAGTAAATCTTGATACATGGTTTACCAATAATTTTTTGATATGGGATAGTTTTTAAAGTTGCATTTTATTTATGTGTTTCAAAATTAAACGTTTTTAATAAAATTCTCTGAAATTTTATAAAAAAAATATTTAGTAAATTATTACAAATCTACCATTTGAAAAATGTATGTCCCCTCAAAATAACGTGTCTAATAACTAATCTTTCTTAAAAGAGAAAAATTTAACTTTGTTTGAACTAAGTTTAAACAAAGTACACAGTAAGTGAATTTTTTGTAAAGTGAGTTTTTAAAATTATTTGTTAAATTTCAAAACAACTCCAACCATAGGTATATGTATGTTTTAGCTCTTTCTTCAAAGCTAATTTCTCCCATCGAAACGCCAAGCATGGATACCTTCAACACCACTTATGATAACGATTATCAATGGCGACCCTCTGTGCCCTTCCTTAAGATGTGAGTATAATCACTATAATCTCAAATTTCCTATCTATACATACCATAAAACTGTGCATTCTTATGTACGTTCAGTTCCGTCTATTTGTTTGTTTCCAACAAATTCAAAAAGTACTCATCAGATCAGATGCCGAAAAAACTACTTTTAGTATGGTTATATTTGCGTTGTAAATTTGTAACAATTCATAAAAGTATAATATTCTTTACTAGTATCCTTGGTAACAAAGTGTTCTGAAATATTACCAAACTACTAATGTAGAATTTATTGATGTATGTCTTATTTGATTTCCAAATAAACTACAATCTAAAGAGCTTATTATAGAATATGTAGCATTAGCTACAAGTGAAAAGAAAACGAGTCGGCCAAAACGTCTACTTACCCCTTTCAACTGGCTCCGCTGCACACTACATCACGCCACGAGCAACTAAATGGCTCCGCCTAAGAATCAAAGCCGCGAGCTCAAGACAAGCCAAAGAACGTAAGAAGAAAAAAAGGAAAAAAGATGACTCTACAACCCAGTGTCCATACATTCAGATATATTCGAGAAACGAGTGGAAGCCTTGAGTCACACGTAGATCCTTCCCCTTGTTTGATTGTCTTTGGTTTCCGCCCCCCTTGCTATGCCCCCATTCCGTGTTCTGGAGTTGTGTAAATCAAATAAAAGACTGGCAGATAAATATGACGATTACTCTTGGACATTGCTCTGGTTTAGTAGGACGAAACTAAGGCTTCGGTTTATTTATTATAAAATGTAAGCATAAATTTGGTTTCGGCATTAATATTTATCTAGATGTAACTCCTTCAAAATTCCATTCTTTTTACGGCAATACTATTTCGGTTTGGATTTCGAACGTGTTAAAACTTTGATCAAACTATATGCAAAATACTTTAGTTAGCCTTTTATTGCATTTTAAATAATTAATTAACATATTAGGATATAAGCTATGATACTGAATTTCTGGATAGCGCTAGTGAAGCGATAGATGGACAAACGTTAGATCATTATTTTGGTTAAGTATTTTTCTTTGTCCAGGCTAATGTTAGGTATAATATTATATTTTGTTGATATTATCTCTATTTTAATTTATAGTGTGACAGGCTAGTTTAACGTAAATTGTTCTTATATTATAAGTTTGAAGTTTATGATCAATATTCCAGATAACTTTATTAAATTATTACGAGTTAACAAATGAAAGTAAGAAATATTTGGAGAATAAGTATCTCGAGAAACTTTTGAGTAATTATGTATGAGAATCTCAAGTGAGAAATAGCAAGTTGTTTGATGTTTTCATGTGATATACATGAATTATTGTTAGTATCAAATTAATGGCTTTTCTAAATAATTTTGTTTTACCCTTTTGTTAGGTTACAATGGGCGTAGAATTATTATATATTAATAATTGTTTTTAGGCTTATTATATCTAAGAGTATTTATCTATTGAATTTATATATATATATATAAACAATTTAATGGATTATATATATATAAACAATTTAATGGATTTCTCAATAATTCTATTTAATACTTTAGCTAAAGGCTTTATAATTATGTTTTATAACCTATCATTCTTTAATTACCTTTTTTTCTGGCTAACACTGAATATTATTTAAATGTCCTGAGGCCGACCGACCATCTGGGATTTTTCCGTAACTGTATTGGGTTGCGTTCTCAGTGTCGCCGTTCCCCCCACCAGAGTGCTGCTCACCTCCCTTCTTTTGTTTGTTCTTCTCCACCCAGCTTCCCCCTCTGTGAATTTGCCCGAGTTTGCGTGCTATAAAATGGGTTGTAAGTTTAGATACTTTACTCACTGTACCACTGGCATTTATAAGGTGAGGGTGCCTATTTAAATATTCTCTGGGGCATGACATTCAAAATTCAGTTCCGATAACATTATGGGGGGGGATTCGTTTTACAAAATTGTTGTTTGGAACTAACTTTAAATGAATATATTCTCTCATTGGGCCTTTGGAAGTATCTTGTGGAACTGTTACGAGTATATTTAATTATAAATATGTAGGCTTTTTACCGGCGTGCTCTAACCATTATCTTACTATTAATTGATTTACGTTGATTGGTTTGCTGAGTTCGGGGCTTCTGGTGCACTGACTAAAAAATATTTAATGGCGCTTATTGATACGTCTGGTCAACACATAATTTTCTTATTTGTTAAAATTAATTAATATTTAATGGCGTTTATTGATACGCCTGGTCAACATATAGTTTTCTCATTTGTTAAACTAAAATTAATATTTAATGGCGTTATTGACAGAGATAATTATATTAAATTGTTCCGAGCTGTTATGTTTTAATATTCTATATAACATGTATTATGGGTTATAATTTTTGAGGAAAGGCATTATAGTTTAACGAGTGTATGGTAAAATCCTTTTTCTTGAGGGTCTGTGGTAGGCTATAGCGTACTTTCGGCGCGAGGTCTTCTGCCGCATGTATGCGAATTAATCGTCAGGATTTTGTATATGTGGTGGTCTACCCTATTTTTTTTATTAATTCTATAATTATATATAGTCTGGGCTAATTCTCAGCCACCTATGGCTTTTTGGTGATATATATATAAAAAGATATATATATATATATATAAATAGCTTGTTGAGAGGTTATTATTACAGTAAAATCACTTGTCTTGTTGTATTTGAACACCAGACATTAATTTGGTCCAATCAATACTATTGTTCTTGTAACGGTGTTGTAGCCTACTGCCTATACTTCAGTATTGGCCTAAGTAAACAAATAAATAAACAAACTGTTTTCTCTTGTGACTGCTTGGCTATCATTTAAGGCACGCTTCCTAGAACCTTAAGGGTGTCACACTTAGTTTTTGTTACTACAAATATTGTGAGCCTAAAGTATTAAACTCCGTGATTGCTGGTGCGGAAGATTGCCAAACGAAGAACCATGAAAATCTTAATCTTTGCATATGCCTATAAATTTTTCTTTTTCAGCTCCGTGTCTTATTAACTATTCAGGCTTTAAGTATATGTACTAATTACGCTATTGAGTTAGGTATGTAGGTGTATTGATTTAGAGGAAGCGTACCCGCATTTATTTGAGGAAGAGTGTAAAACCATTTTGGAAAAACTGCTCCAGCACAACCGAACAGGTTTCAAACTCCGATCTCCCAGTCATCAGCAATATATTTTACACAAAATTGACGCCTTAGACAATACGGAAACCGGAATAGGTATCCATATAGTTTTTATTTAGGGACATTAGTTTATGTGAACCTCGTGGTTTTTTTACATTAAACCTACTAATTATAAAAATAAAATGTTTGCTTTTTGTTTGTTTGTTGTTCAATCCCGCCCAAACCATTTTAGCTTATTTGTTTTTTTGAAACGCAGCATGGATATATCTTGGACGTTCGGTTAACATAGAGGATGATTACAAATTACGTACGCCATTTTGTTTCAAGATAGTATCTACAAAACGATTCATTCGGCCTATTTTCTTTGCTTATGCTTATTGAATTTTCGTTAGATCAACTTTTATAGGTCTACCTCAGTGGTCTTGAGGTAAAGTGATCGCTTCAGGTCCCGACGTTCGTGGTTCGCACCGGGGTCGATGGATTTTTCTTGGATGCTAAAAATTCGTAGCACAGTTTCCTTCGGAGGGGAAGTAAAGCCGTTGGTCACATGTAATTGTGACATGTAAGAGAACCCTGAAAGGAATGTGAAAATACCTTTCCCGCAAAATTAATTTGCCCTTTCACTCTCGCTCATAGAAATTCTCAGTTGTTGATAAAATCTGTCGTTTCATACAGTACACGTTAAATACCTCAAATAAATTAAATACAAATAAAATTTAAATATTCCTAGATATAATTATATTATACATTATGGTCATCTTGGGGGGAAAAAGGTGGCTATAGCACACTCTTTTATTATCATGTCCAGAGCTATAACTCATATACTGTGGAAAGCCTGAAATTGGGACCCAACAATCAATCATCTTATAAATAATATAGGATGTTTATTTATTTGGTTGTATGTATGTATCTGCGTGTTTATGTGTGTGTGTAGGTGTTATAACTCCCGATAAAACACGCTGTATAATTTTAAGAGACATATACAATTAAAAACACGCCAGGAATGTAGAGGGATTACTCAATACTTAGATTATTCCAAACGCTTCTGCGAAGTATGGTTTTCTTTTTGTATTAAAATATAACCAACTAAGGCAAGGAATATTGAAAATGAGATCATGGTGCTGAAATGACCCCCTAACTGACAATCAATGGGTCAATGGCAGTCCCTAAGGAAATATGGTAACTTTTTTGAAAACTTATACGTTCAAATCAAGGGCTTATCTAGAGGGTAGAGATGAAAAGAATGCTTTCAAAGAAAAAGGGGGAGGGGGCATGAGCGGGTGGGATGAGAAAACACATAGTGAAATTTACTTTTGTTGAAAACTATGGTGCTTGGTTCGTATTCTAGATCAGGCTGATTCGTCAACGCGACCGCGTTTAAACTCATTATAATACTGCCTTGACTATGGTTACAACTGTTGATATGGACATTATAGGGTAAGCTTGGCTTTAATTACTCCTGATCGTGTCGGTAGACCCAAGCAACCTCCTAAAGACACACAGCCCCGCAAGGGAATCTACATGCGCCGCCCCGTGGAGGGAGCGTGCACTTGTGACGGTCATGGCTGGGAGCCCCAGAAGGACCGCTACCGCTGCTTGGCGGACAAGGAACGGCGACTGTGCAGCGATCTAGTGGCGCTGCGCAAAGACGTAAGTTTCTAGTCATTACCACACACCATCATCTTAAGTATAATCAAATCAAGTAGTTTAAAAAAAATCAAATCATAAAAGTAAAATCACACGCAAATCAATGAAAATAAAACTAGTATTTAGATTTTAGATCACGATTTTAATCTACATTTTTTGTAAAAGTTCTTTACTTTCGTGACATATTTTTCAGAGATTTAGTCAACAAAATAGTTTTTAAACACACACACACATATATATGTGTGTGTGTGAAGTATTTTATTTATTTTTAAAGTAACTTCCTATGTTCCATCAATTATCCATGTTAGTTTGAATGTGATGAAATTTTTTATTCAATAAGTAATAATTTTTAAAACACGATAGGATTTTACTTTACAGGTTGATTACTACGATTTATTTCAACACATTTTCAGCACGTTATTTTATTCAGATTAATTTATACACAATAATAAAAATATTAGGGTGCATTCATTATAACTATTTTCAATGACATTTCCAAATAAATGTTGTCAAAGTGAAGCTGGATACGGTGGAATAAAAACATAGTATGATAAGTCATGAAAAAACTTGCAATAGTAAAATGCCAAAGGAAGAACAGTATACGAAAGCTACAAAGTTACTTAAACTTCTTCCATATATTCAAAAGTCGAATCACGTGGTCTGATTGTCACTTTTAATAGACAGTTGACCATAAAAAAATTACAAGCAGTATTCTATAAATATGTTTGGTAAGACTTGTGTGTAGTAATTTTTTTTATACAAATGAGAAATACATAAAGCTAACCACGTATTTTCTCTACTTATCTACATTTTCACTTTAGCTACTCAAATATTTACTCCTCAGCGATAAAAAGGATGCTTTGTCTATAGAGGAAACTGGGCATATCTTATTTAGCCTGCGTATTATTTCTGAAAAGCTAACCTTACAAATCCTTCCTTAAAGCAGGGTAAATAGAAGTTGCTTGTGGCTAGGATGATGTTTTCTACCGAATCCTGTGATCCTAGTTTGTGCAATTCTGGCAATGTATAGGCTGTAGCTTTCATCGAGCAGAATTTCACCTGTGTGGAGGAGATTAGGGCACTTGTGATGGACATTATAATTCAGTATAATAAAAGTCTCACAATAATGATCGGTATTTACGTTTGACTCCCCCTTCCAGAGGATCACAGAATTGAATAGCCCCTATAATATTTCTTGAAGACCGGATCACTTTAAACATTTTGTATTTTTCGAATTCAGCATAATGCTTCTATGTCATAGATGCCACCTTAGATTTTAGGGTGAAATGGTTTGTACCTAGCTCTCATCACCAGTCAGAACATAATATCAACACGGACTTACGTCCTTTTGGACAATACATGCAATGCAGCATGGCGCAGCTAATCCTGGAGCTGCAGTGCTCAGGGTTGAGATGATGGGATACTTATCTTGATGTTACTTTGTGATGGACTAGCATATCATTAATGATGGTGTGAGTAGGAACATTGTCATGGATTTGTTTTGAAAACTTTTTGCACTTTGAACGCCTTTGCATTCTTGAATAATTTAGGCAGACTCTCAAAACTGGCATCTTCACCAAATGTAGAGAGACGGCCAGATGTATGTTAATCACACTGACTCGTTTATCTTTCACTGAAGAGCAAACACCATTTTATTTGACATCACATCTCACCCATTCACTTTCAATATATTTATTCAGCTTGTTTATAGCTTTCTGAGAAACCATTTGTCTACTCTTACCGGACAAAAGCCGGGTCTTACTCTTCAGACCCCATCTCAAACAAATTAATGTTTGCCATGCTTTCTGGTATCGTTTTGAATAGCGTCCGTTGCGAGTTGCACTTTATAATGTCACGTGAAAGCAGCTGGCATAACTAAGATATATATTATGAGAAGCGGAATAAATAAATAAATAAATAATGTAAATATAATTTAAGGAGATATGCTACTGTCCATTTAAAAGACCCTGGAAACTTGTTTATTGAAAACCCAGCGTGTGTTTTTACTGCCACGTTCTTAATGCACGCTAGCTACCATTTACCAATCAATGTGGTAGCTTCAAAATTAACCCTGGGTTGGTTTTCAAATAAACGAATATTAAATGTGACACCCATGAATTAAACACACACATGAATAACTATACAATTATTATGTTTATGTATCAAATTCAAATGGAGTGCATTAAGATTTTTTACTTTTAACAACAAAAGTTAAATTTTTCCTCAGCCAAAAGCACCAAGGTGCCCTGAAGTATGACCTATCTTCTCAGACCTGCGATGGACTTGTGTATAAATCTATGCTAAAAACTTAAAACGGCATAGGATGCAAGTGATTCATAATCCACAATAATTAGAGGTTACTAAATCTAATAAGTTAGTTTGCTTACGTGCCTAAACGCCTCAATTAAATTTCAAACAATAGGTAGCCAAACTTTTACAAAAATAAATAAATCTCAGTTTATAGAAGTAATTCTAATCTGATCTCAACAATGAACCCCTTGCAAATTTGTTCTCATTCCCTTGATAATCATTTTCTACATTTTTAGAAAAAAATACTCATTTGAAAGTGTTCTAATTCACCATTTTTCTTTTTCAGATGACTGACCTGTGCAATTCTATCATGGACCACCCATGCGGTGATGCAGAGACGAAGCTGGAGAGTTTATATAGATCAGATTATAAAGTGAAAGGTAAACATAAGTCAGATTGACATACATACATCAGTAGAGTAGATCTGGGGTTTTTGCACCATTTGCAAATTTATTGTGGATTTCCGCAATTTTGCAAAATACATTTTGCATATTTGTCGCAAGTTTGCAAAAATTATTGGCATTATATTCTGCATAATGGTTGATATTTACGGATGTTTTGCGATTTTTGCACAATATTGGCATGGTAGGGTTAGCCACGCTTTAAATTGGCAAAGTAATTTCGTTATTGGCGTGGTTATTCTCTAATCAATCATATATACAGATTATCAATGACTAGGATGACATTAATTTGTAGTCGTATACTTGAAGGAGTAATTAGAAAACTGATTGAATTGTAAAATTGACAAAATGTTGAATACATAAAAATTATTGAGTTCTATTTTCTTATCTGAGACCCATGCTCCTTTTGCAGGCATCGTAGAGAACGCCCTTATTTTGTATTGTTTGTTACATGTTTCGACACTCTACGGCGCCATCATCAGACATTAGATACTGCTTGAGTGAGTTGCTCTAGTTAACAGAATCTGGTATCAACTAGAGCAACTCACTTAGTTTTCTAGTTACTCCTTCAAGTATATGACTACAAATTAATGTCATCCTAGTCATTGATAATCTGTATATATGGTTTAGTTATGTTATTTAATTTTATTGTGTTATAAGTTTACTTGTTCAATGTAGCGTGACCTGACTCACATTTTAATGTGTTTTTAATTATATGTTACATCTAATCTTATATGTAGAATTGACAATATCCACTTTAACTAATCTTTACAGATATATTCAATAAAAGTGTTATATTTCCCAAACATTTTTTTCTTAATATCTTTATCAAAAATAATATTTTATATTGAATTCTATAATCGTAGTTTAACTACTTTTTTATTTCAACTTTCACCATGTTTTTCAAAAATCCTGTTTGTTTATCCTATTCCAAACACTCAAACATATTTGATGATATAATTAAATGATTATTTATCTTAAAGACAAATTGATAATTTACTAATGTAATTTATAAAAGCTCAAATAAGACTTATATATCTTTATTGTCATATATTAATCGAGTTGACTATGTCGGCATAAAGCTGAATTATTATAAAGTATTGACATAAAAAGTTTTTCAAAAGTTATAGAAATCTGGTCTAGTCTGATACAAAACAAATCATCTATTGGCTAGACTCCATATCAAATTATGATGTTTAGCATTATTTAATAGCATAATAAATACATATTGGATTATGAACATCTCTTATAATATTATACTCCAATTTATTTATCTGAAATATGAGGGGTTTAAGGGGTCTATTGAACTTTTTTGTAAATATTTTAATACCGTTTAGTAATTAGCACACTACACTAGTTTAAACATATTTATTAATTGTTAAATAATAATATAAAACTACATACACGAGAATCATATATATGTATATATATATATATATATATATATATTTATAAGTGGTAAATCAATGGTGATGATTTCACGTATATAAAACTACATACACGAGAAACATATATATATATATATATATATATATTTATAAGTGGTAAATCAATGGTGATGATTTCACGATCAATCGATGGACTGTCTTAGATAGTTGTCAAATAAAGACGCATTTGACTTCTTCTAACGAAGAACTAGAGGTTGTTTGAGCCTCTTGATTACTCTTCCCATCTGCGGGTGTTGAGACGTCCCCCTAAGTAAATAATAGACCCAGCATTCCGGTGTGCAGTCCTTTATGTCTGAGGTCGAATCGCTCACCTCACCATCCAAGAGCTCGGAGAAGTGCAGGTTTCCACCACAGGATATAATAAATGTGTGGATATCCGTAGGTGAGTAATGAATAGAATGAGAAATAGTCCCTTTTCCTATCCCTACATCATGAATTCCATGAGCAGAGGAATCCATGCTACAGCTATATTTGTTAATTACACCTAAGATTACGAACTGAACAGTGAGAATGGATGGTAAATGAATGTTCGCCTCCTGTTTATATATCGTTTCAAGAGTCTGAGGCAGTCTTATTTTTTGAACATATATCGGGTTTAGTGAGTGATGGGAACGGGAAAAGGGAGGAGAAGGGGAAATGGGTGAGGAAGAGTGTTTAGCTTTTAATAAACTTAAATATGAAGACCATTGATTATTTCAATCATATTTGTGTGGTTGTGTGGATACTAGCTGGTGAAATTGATAATTTAGAAAATTGATACTTTCTAAAGTTAAAATATAGATTAATACTGAGAATAGTTAGAAAATAGTTAAAGTCACTTTAAAAAAATATTAATATAGTGTACATTCTGTCAAATATAACAGTTTTGATTAAATATAAAATGTAACATATATCCACCTATTTGAGAATATGAACCGAAAATAAGAACATGTGTGTGTGTGTGTATATACATATATATAATGAAAATATTAATATTTTATATATATAATGATAATATTAATATTTTAAACATGTTGATGAATCATACATTACTTAGCTAATTCATTATATATATGATTAAATTATACCCTTTGGTTAAAAAAATTATTTAATTAATTAATTAATTAAATAGATTAAATTAATAATTCTAAAAATAATACATCCTGCGACTAATTAAAACTTTTTTTTGTTCATCATCATCATCATCATCATCATCTATAGGTAAAATAAAACCAATATTCGTTTAAAACATATGTATGAAGAGTGAGAAAATCAGAGAACCTACAATGAATGAGGAATATATAGAGTTTTTAGAAAGATTAGTGTGAGTTTTTTCCTAGTTAAGCTAGTTTGAGCTAACCACTTTCTCATATCAAGCACGTTCGTATTTTAATTTTACAGTTTCTTACATTTGTATAGCCGAAGGCTTTTATATCTAAAACAGGTAATTTCAATATCTCGGTTAGAAATAGTTGTTTATCCGTGCCACAAACATATATTTCTACGTATGGTCTTGTGAGCGTCGACAATAACGTCGCAAGCTGGTTGTATGTGATCTACCCATCCGACCATTTACCCTGCTTCATCTTCAGCCAGCGAACCTGAAATTCTTCGTCCAAATTTTCGAACGAAATCTGTGGTTTCACAATGCACGCTAGCTTTAATGTCTTGTTTACAGAGTGCATCACAAATTATTTAACAATGAATAGTCCATTCGACTTTTTCAAACCGTGAAAGTAAACGATGAGGATAGACCTGGTTCCAAAAACAAACTACTTGTCGCGTTCGTATTTGGCATATAAAGGCTACATTATTTTTTTTAGATGAAAAGTGTTTGTGACATCAGTCTTCATCGCGATCATAATCTGAGTATTCAGGCAATCCAGAATATCTGCAGCTGTTTTTAAACGGTCTGCCAAATCGTCAAATAGGAACATGATTTGAGATTTAGCATATGTCAAAAGAAATTTCTTGGAAAGATAGGCTAATTTAGTTTCCTTATTTAATAGATGTTAAAGATATTGATACTGTCACGTTCCTGTCCGAGAAGGTGGCGCAACCATTTAATCTTTTCAAAACCCTTCACGTAGATTACGTTCTCGTTTGCCAGATGTTTTTTATGCGATCGGACAACTGGTGATACGGAATATCACCATCATACCAATTAGATCCATGATGAGTGTATGTTAGATTATCACATTTTCTCATATCATCGTACGACAATTCATTCCATTCGTACGAAGGAAGAAAAGTGAAGTGTGCTTCCGGTGATTCTAAAACAACCTCTTTGAAAACAAACCCACCTTGAACACCACAAAATATAATGCTAGTAGATTGAATGGGAATAACATATTTATACCTTTTTACTAATGGGATTTTTCAAAGGATTATATTGAATGATGTGGTCGTTAATGATAAGACAATAGCCGCTTGTGTGTAGAGGTATGTTAACGCTAGTTTCGAATACAAACTCAACATTTACTGAACCGACTTTAGCACTTCTGATTGATTGGAGCAGTCAATTACTGCAATTGGAGCTAGTGTTTTATATTAAGAGGGACTTAATAGGGGTTCAGGGTTATTCCCATAATATGAACTTTGAAAAGCTGCATACATCTCGTATAATGTCGAGTACTTGTTAGTGTCGAAGTTAACGTTCAAGTTTCCGTATGGATAGCGTTCCTCGTTGAGTTTCACTTGCACGTTTGTCAAATGGATAGGGTCGAAGATGCTACGGTTACTAGCGCTCGCATTGTTGCGAGCAGTCTGAAAGCCTAGAATAATGTGATGAGGTTTCTCCTGACGGGTGGAAGTCTTGACGTTACAGACATGTTTTTTCGTGTGAGGAAGCTCTCTGGATCCTTATATAATTCCCAATTGCGAAAGGGTAGCTCTATTGTTCGACCCTTTTTCACGAAGTTTAAGAGATTTAATCGCTGTAGGTCATTCACTTTAATATGCATCATTTTCCATTCAATATCAGTTATTTCTATTATAGAAGGAGTTTCATGATTAGCGTCGAGCTATGCGTTGACGTCATAAGTTGAGCGCAGTAGTACTACTTATTGTTTAGCGTTTACCAGAATGCGGTCATAGGTCCAGTTTCATAGTCAAATTTAGTACGCCTCAAGTGCGGCGCTACACTAAGTACATGACGACACCTACCTAAACCAGAATGGAATGGGCCAGTTTCCTATGAGAGAACGGCTCATTCCATTCGAGTTTAAGTAGGTGTCGTCATGTACTTAGTGTAGCGCCGCACTTGAGGCATACTAAATTTGACTATGAAACTGGCCCATAGTCTTCAATGAAGCCCTAATATAATCCGTAGAAGAATGTTTATTTTGAAGTATGCAATCGTTGGATGAACGTCTACGACCCCCTCTTCACCTACTTTCCATCCTGCGTTCACGTAATATCTGCGCTCAGCTGGACGGATGGAAATATGTCCCTTCATAGTGCTTGAGGTGCCTACATCTTTATTTTGATCGATTCCAACTCCATTGAATTCATAGCTTATAGGATCTAATAAATGTAATGTTCCGTTGTTCACTATCATTGATGTGCTTCCGATCGCATTGTTAGCTCTAAGTAGCAACTTTCCTCGGACCATAAGCAAACTTCGGTGTGAAAGGGTGTAGACATCAGACTGTTGAATAGGTATACGTATTTCACTGGTGTTATTGAAAGAACTGTTAGAGTAGGACAGGTGGCTGTGATATTCAACACTCGTCAAAGCTTCATCGAAAGCCACCTTATCACCGATGCTTAGTATTTCCACCATATCTATTCACAGTGCATCCTAAAGATTTAAGAAAACGTTTGTTTGTAGGTGTTAACACTGTCGTCGACCATCTCCTAATGTAGGTTAGCTTCGTGAACCTCGATGCTTTATTCCTGCCGTATAATATACCCATTACATACTTTTAAATGCAAACGGAGCGTGATTGTCTCTCCACGAAAATGTATACGTTCTCCGTTTTCATCCGTCAGCCACACGCTAATTTTCTCAACTAGTCATGTGCTCATTGGCATGTCATTTACATTCCTAGGCAACTCCACAATCTTATAACCAGGTGGAACGGTCGGAAAAAAAATAGTGAATTGTATTTGTAGGTTCACCGTTAATGTACGCTCCTTTGGTAAGGCTACAGTTGATTATGATGACGTTCACTCTCAAAATAGTAACTGGATATGTAGAGATGTGCACCTTATTGGCCTAAAGAACCTTCTGTTCAAAGCCAAGAAAGAGTCAAAAGTGTTCTCGTACGTAAAATTGATTTCTTTTGCGCAAGCTATAGGACACCATAACGTGTTTGGGTTTCCAAAAATTGAAATTTCTATTACTTCTAAAATTCGTTTTAGATAACGCGCCAACTAGTCGAGTTCATATACTCAAACAAGCACTACGTAAACACTTTTCCTGCAGTAGAATTTACTATTTTTCTCATCGATGTTTGGAATGGAGTTTAAATTTCAAAATCGACAAGACCAAGGGTCCAATCATCTTCACCTTCCAACATTATGGGGGAAATTAGTTTGTGCTAAAATCAGAGCTATTACCTGTCAATGTTAACGTTAAAAACATGATTGAAAGATTAAATCATTTGATTACTTTATTTATACAACAACTAAAAACCACAAGCATAAATTACAGCAAATCTCACTGTGGTACGTTTGGGTACGTTTATGATTGTAGCTAATAACCATGCTACTATTTAGATAACGAACCAGCTCAAGAGGAAGTCTCAGATCTCTTAAACTGTCAAAATATAGAAAGTTATTTCCCGGTTTTATGTATGCTACCCATTGCGTACCATTTCCATGCTTATCGTCTAGGTTTGCGATAGCTCATTCGCTCAATTTTGGTCGAGGTGGTAAACTACTGTACAAAAACAGTCCCCTAAAATGAGATATGTTAAGTCGTTGGGCGTAGCTTCGTAATTCCACATATGTCAGAGCACGCCCTGGTAGCAACGATATTAGTTTTTTGGATAAGGTTTTAAAAATAGACCCTTCTCCGAATCTTTTCTCATGGCAATGGCTTCAATGGTTCTGTTATAACGTTGAACTTCGTTTAACTGTTTTTTCGCTGACTTAGTGGCATTTACATCCCTAGTGATACCAGCCGTGCCTCCAGCCAGCCCTCCTATAGCTGAAAGACCTGCGAGTATTGGAGGTCCTCCTATTTTTTGTGTTTTAATAACTCTTGCTAGGTCTACAACCTTTGTTAGTTCTCATCTTGTCTCAACACCTATTCGGACTCCATGATTATGGTGCGTCTACTGTAGCACCGAAACATGTCGGGATAATAGAGCACCTGTAAACAACATCATTACAGAAAAACAAAAAAAAGGAGTAAGGGAAGTTTAATACTTATGACAGGACTTAGATAATTGGTTCTACGACCTCCCTTGTTTTTCATGTAATCTTATAAACCATTAAGTAGCTTTTTATATTTTTCTCATTTAACTCTTACACTATTGTTTATTTTATAACCAGGCCTCCCCTCCCTAAATTATCCATTAACTTGTCATGTAATTTGTTTGGTCTACCTCACTTTTTCAACATCATTTGACTATCTCTCAACTTAAAATCTTTTCAATTATGTTCACAATTCATGTTATTTTTTCAAGTTTTAATTCATTTTAATTCATTTTACACTGTTTACATTCAAAGTTTAGTTATTACTTTTTATTTAAGTTCTACTTTATTCAATTTAATTCTATTTTTTAGATTTACAATTGGTTAAATTTTCATTCATATTGCTGTAATTTACTTTAAAAAAGTGAGTTAACCCATTTCTATTCTACTTGTATTCATACTCAATTTTAATGTTGTTTCTTGTTATTAACGCCTGTTATTTTAATTTCTACTGTGTACATTATTTTATTATTCTCCTGACTTGCGGCTTAATGTTAAATATTTAACCATTTATATTAACACCACTCCACTGTTTAACCTTTTTACTCATATCATTGTATGTTTTATCTAATGCTTTGACTTTAATTAAAATTAATGCTATGACGCATTAACCATCACTTCTTATATTCAACTTTTTGCATTCTATTTATCTGTATTATTAAGCATTATCTAAGTCTGTATTATTTTATCACACTCTTGCTCTTTTTTTATTCGTCTTCAAGAGTAATATAGCAGCAATGGCTATCATCTTGCTATTAGATGGTGTTTTAACTCGTTTTGATATTTTATCTTATTGATACCCATACCCGTCTTAACTTTAGGTTTCATGACGTTGATCACGGCACAAGTGGCTGCACGTTCTCCAAATTCACTGTCATTAGATTTTGTTCGCTGCCACGCTTTCTCTGAAATAACTTTATCTGAGTTATGCATATCAGTGAGGTTTTTATATTTAGAGTAGGCTATATCGTGCTCTTTACCAGCCTTAACCAACTCGTTTATGCCAGCATCACCTCTTTGTAAACGTTTTCCCAAATTTGTACCCGGACCGTAGTACTGATACTTTGGCAGATGAAGTTCAAATGGTAGACTATCGATGAGTTTGTTCACTAAACCCTTCCCTGTCCACTTCATATCACGTAATGCCAATTAATTATATATTTATGGTACACACACACACACACACACACATATATATATATATATATATATATATATATATATATATATATACCTTAAAGCAGTATCATGAAAATTTTTAAACAGGTTAATACATTTTTGGTGCGTGATAGTGACTATGGTTAGAAACTACAACGTCAAAGGCACGGTCCGCTTCTGCCAAATACCTTAAGCAGAATAATTTGTAGACCATCAAACTACAGCAAGACCAAGGCTATGATAATTTTTCTTGAAGAACCCGACGGGCTTCGTTTTGAAAATGTCTACATATATTAGAAATCGTTATATCAACCTAAATATGTTAGATTGGCTTATATTCTATTTCTAATCGAAGGGTTAGGCTATTTTAAGTTAATGGCGAATGAAAATATAACACCACCTTCAGATTCGTTACCTAACTCCATTTTTATATTCGACAATGTGGCATGTGATAAACTGAATAATATTCAAGTCTATTTTAGTATGGGATGTCATAAAGTGGTAGATTGTTCTTATATATGCCAAACGTGTTCGCGTATACCTAAAAAACTATTGAGAGACAATGCCAACTTGCTTGTTCCTTCCAAAATGGAAGATACAAACTTAAAAAAACATGTGTGATTATCACTTGAATACAGATATGACATTACAAGAATTTAAAAACATGTGTTCCATGTGTTGACGAGATAAATACGGTTTCATGATCATCAGTAAAGACGATGATATAACTGAGGTACGTTACAGACAAGGTTTAATTAGATTTAATATACTCGAGAATTGAAGGTATGCCTTCAGTTTTACACGGTCCGTCATGTCAACCATATCAAAGTTTGGTCATATTCTCCTTCGTTATAGAGTCATCAATGGTAGTGGACATAATTTTGACATTGACTCTGACAGTAATTACAATGCCCTTGGAAAAAAGATAGTTAATCTTGGACGAGCCGTTAAACCAAAAGCACGCGCACTAAGCGTATGTAGATTATAGAGATAATCAGCATAACAACTCAGATTACTGCTCTCAATAAGGCAAAATAGGTATTGACGACGTCTGTCTGTATGATAGTGAACGATTTGACAACCGTTCGTATGAGAATGTAACACATCGAAGAGTCTCAGACAGTGCTTCACCGCGTGAACAATTCCATGGTCGACCTTATGGAAAACGGTGTAATGAGCATGTCAACAAATGATAAAGACGAAACTTTTACAACGCATATAAACATATCGTTCGTAACGGGGCTAGACCTAAATAAGAATTGGATGCTGAGATTGAGATTGCAAGAGATTGTTACATTACATGTCGAGATTAGTTTCATCTATGATTTTACATCATCAAATGTAAATGCAATTCATCGCTTTCCTCATTTTAATCAATGAGAAGGAGAAAGTAGCCAAGGATATCATTCAAGCCAGCGAAGCTATTCGTCAAAAGTATAAGCAATTGCGTGAAGCACGACTTACATCAAACAATCTCTTGGAGTCAAATTTAAAACCCATCTCTGAACGGCTAAACAAATTGGTTTATCTAGAGGCAAATAAACCATAACTGTCCTTTTATAAGTTTGAAAAAACTAGAAAACCCTATAACACAGTACCTGACCAACTATACAGACACTCCTCGTGGACAAGCTGATTCCACATTTGGCGTTAATTGTGAAGATGGAACATTGATGCTAGGGGATTCAGAAGTATTTTTTATGCAGGATGATTCAATTCACGTTAAAGATCTCATTTTACAGAACACCCCAAGACTTTATTAACTACTCTTCAAAAAGTATCCTATACATTACATCGAGAATGAAATTCAAGACTTTAACGCGCTACTTATACTCACCCAAACCCATTTGCAAAAAATAAATTCCATTTGGGAGATTCAAGTCAAGTAAAGAACATAAGTATAAACATCTCATTGTTCCCCTATTTGAGATTCATGAATGGAAAGGTATGATATTCGATATCGTGAAGATTTACGATGGTAAACCTTTCAACTATACATACTGGGATGATGTCAACGAGTTAGTTGATCGACGCAGATTCTTACACGCATCCAAATCAGGTGGACACACCACCCACGATAGTGAGATTGTCTCGATAGTAGAGGAACTATGTGAAGCAGGAATCATAAAATAAATTAATATTGCAATCCCATCCATCGCTCACTCGTTTCATCATGTCGAAACTAGAAATAGCAAGTGAGCTTCATCGACCAGCTCGACGAAACTACGCTCGCAGAAGAGTCATCATACGAGGTCTTCACGATCTGATCCAAGCAGATCTAGTAGAAATGATCCTACATGCTAAGTCCAACGATGGCTATACATATTTACTCACAGCTATAAACACGTATTCAAAGTCCGAATGGGCCAAACCTGTTAAATAAAAGCTTAGGAAGGATGTCACCGCAGACATGAAAGCTATTCGAAATCTCGGAAGAATTCCTGGTAACGTGCAAATACAATGCAAACTTTAAGGCGATAATGAAATCATATAATATCAACCAATATTCTACCTATAGTATACTCAAGGCTAGCATCGTAGAACAATTCAATCGAACACTCAAGAATAAGATGTGGACTAAATTTAGTGAAAAGGTTCATATCGGTGGATTGATATGCTTGATGCACTCCTCGATGTACACAACAAACCATGCATTCTACCATAACAGTTATAACAGTTCAATACACAATAACACACCACTACTACGTTAACCACACTCCACTCTATCTGAAATTAAACCACCTATGGTAAAATGTCTTCACTGGTGGAGTGGTTGGTTCATCGATACTTACATTTAAGGGGATGTTCCCACATCCATCTTCCTTACCAATTTCTTCACCGCCTATAGCCTCCTCTTCGATAATGGTGGTGTTGGTATTGGGCCTGATGGTGATATTTTCCATCGAGGTGTTTCCACAATTAACTCAACTTTAGGAAACACTCACTCCCTCGATAATGTCACCATAAAGAACGTCTCTGGCAGAGTCGTTAACGTCCCACCAATTCTCGGATGACATGTCTCCTCTAAGCTTGAAAACAGGACATGATTCCACCCACTCTCCCTCGTGTTGAGTGTGCTCCCACATTCCGGGATTCGAAAGTATAATTTATGCATAATACCATCACAATTTTCTGTATTAGCTCTATCATCTATATGAATACCATTATTATCAATTAGTGGTGTGTAATAACTGATCTCCCTATCGCTAATGTCAACTTCTCCTATCTCCTCGAACATGTATCCCATATGTTTGAACATTGCGTAAATCTATATTTGCTGTTCATTTATACTAAGGGGAAGACCGCATTTCCTCTACACATATATACACCCCTCTATAGACCATCAGAGGAAATACTAAACAAGCACAATTCTAAAGAGTGGAAGACCGCATTTCCCCTACGCATATATACACCCCTCTAGCGACTCATGCAACTTTCCTTACCTTCAAGAACAATCGTATAACGTTGCCAAATTAGAGAATAACTACGCCAATAACGAAATAACTTAGCCTATTTAAAGCGTAACTAACCCGACCATGCCAATATTGTGCAAAAATTGCAAATCATACAGCAAATATCAACCAGTATTCTGAATATTATGGCAAAAAATTATGCAAACTTGCTACATATATGCAAAATTACGGAAAATTTGCAACATTTATTTTGCAAATTTGCGTAACTCCTAGAGAAATTTGCAACTGGTGCAAAAAAACCATATACACCCTACTTACATCCTTCAAAATTTATTTGTACTTCATTTCAAATTCTCGATAAACTAAAATTAAAATCCATATTATTTGACTTAAGAAGTTGGCAGCTGTATCTCTAGACAGGCTCAATCTCTCATCATGCTCAAGAGCCCTTGTATCATTTATTCTAATCATTGAGATCAGTGAGTTTAGTTAGCTATATGTATATATTATATATATATATATATATATCTACATGTATATGTATATACATATATATGTATATGTATATATATATACATGTATATAGATATATACATGTATATAGATATATACATGTATATATACAATATACATATACCTTTTTTTTGTAGCTAATTAAACTCATAAGCAATGAGTTTGAGTACGAGAAAACAAAAATGTATGGACAGATCAAATAATGCATTCACAGAGCCATCATTTTTTGTGTTATCCTTATTTAAAGTAAATAATATACTAACGAAAAACTTATTCTATTCCTAAGTTTTCATAAAGGAATTAAAAAAAAAAACTCTTCGTGAAGCAAATTGCTTTGTGGGGAGAACTATCTGAGAATATTTTAGGGCTTCACTACAAAATAGTTATGGATTCTAATTTCTAGGATGGTATCTTCATGAAATTTCTGGGCCGGCTAAGTTGTCATCTTGTCTCACTGATCTCAATGATATATATACATGTATATATATCTACATGTATATATTTGAGCAATTCAAGAGCCATGTAACAAAACCCATTTGCCTAACTCAACAGATTTGAAATCCAACACTTTAGCTCAGTCGCTATCGTGTCTGTCTACAGAGAAGGCTTCCCTGTTCGATTCCTAGAGTGGAAAAAATTGTATCGTTGGTGAAATGTGAATTTTCTGTGTTGTATCTATTTTAGGTTTAAGTTATTTTATAAGTCAGGTACTAATATAAATAGTCGGTTCAGAAAGTACAAGTCAGATACTTAAAATAAACATAGCTGTATAAATATTGGTACTCATTTGACTAACACATGATATTTGATTCGATTACCATTAGACTAATTCAATATACATGTAGCTACAATGATTTGATGAATTAGTCATTATTTGAGGCCTGGTTGGTTAGGATGTGTTAAATTATAGAATATTTGGAGCTATCTTCAATTTTAACCACGACCTATCCTGGTTCAGAGTGCTGTAGATATTCAACTTATTCTTATTCATCTCCAGGTTTCTCAAATACCACGTTTCGTAAGCTGATGGCTGCCGCAGATTCTCCGGTTGGGGTTCCCATCGCGCCCCTTGATATCGGACTTAACTACGCCTACAGGGACCCTACTAGCTTCCGGTACCTGCCCATCGTCCGGCCCAACGTTAATCCATCCAGGCCTACAACCTTCGGTGTCAGTGAGTGTCCAGATGAAGATTCACTCAGCATGAGCTTTACTACCTGGCCTTCCATAAATTATTACTCACAGCTCAATTTTTAAAGACGTCATTTCTGTTTGTATTAACTAGGATACCGTCATACTTGCGGTCACGTTGGCAGCACACAAAGCCTAGTTACATAATATGTTGTTACATAATATAAGGGTGGCTATACCACGTGACTACTGCACATTGGCAGCGTCCTAGTCACAGAAATGAGTGACTTGGATCACTCATATTGTAACGTACAATTTGGAACTGCCCCGCGTTGTGATGTCAATTGTAACGTACACGTTGGAACCACCCCGCGTTGTGACATCAATTGTGACT